>QEOT01006447.1:503979-581206 GCA_003123785.1 Pterocarya stenoptera | reverse complement strand
CCCTAGCCAATGACCGAAAGGTGTGGCCCAATTTTACATGTCACTACAAATTAAAAATTAAAAATGCTTGAGCAAATTACCCTCGCAAACAAAACGCTAAAAAGCAAGTTGGAGCCATGTGGAAGTGTGTGACCCATGAATAAATAAGTCCATCTAATTTGAAATGGATACTAAATAGATCTATTTAAGAGTTAAGGTAATTCGTATTTTAGAGTTTTGAATTTTTCCTTTTAAAATAATATAACTCTGTGGTTTTGTTTTTGTAAAAATGGTAGAACCATGAGATGGTAACGTATGATTGAAGAGCAGTGTAAAAGGGGCTATATCGTGTGTGGAATATTGTAAAAAGTTAAAGTGCCCAATTTGCTTACCTTTGAGAACATATACATCACAACAATTCACAAAACACTTGAAAAAGACAACATTTTTTGGAGTATATATATATGGGTTTTGATTTTTTTGGATTTCATAATAATTGGGTTTTGGCGTTGGCACAAGGCTTACAAAATAGGGTAGAAAAATCGACGCATGTACACTATAAAGTTACCAATAACTTTCTTATCGTTGCACAAAACACTACAAAGTATGTATACTCCATGAAGTTGCCAAGAACTTTCTTAGCGAGGCACAAAACTCTACAAAGAACAAAGCATGTTAACTTAACCCTTTTTTTTTTTTTCAATTAGTCGGTAACCACTCATGACCTGGCCTTGACCCAAGTTTATTAAAAATCTCCTCACTTGTGGCAGAGGAATACCGTGATAACATATCCAACAAATGAACTACTAAACCGACAAAGACCACCCAAAACCAAACAAAGACTGATCAAAACCCGCCTATCACAACAAGTCTCAAGCAGCCTTGAACAAACAAACCACTCTAAAACAAGCCTAACCTCAAAGGTGCCGCAAACCTGCAAGACCAAAAGAGAAAACAAAATACAAACCTAAACAAGCCTATGTATGAAAGGAGGGGAGACCCTACCTATCCAAACAAAGAATCCCCTCAAGGAGACGAGGTAGAGTATACCGTTCTTCGTAAATCACATTCTTGCCCATTTCTCCCTTTCTAGCAGGAAAATCAGCTACACTATTATCTTCCCTATATTGATGGAGCACCATGAAATTCACCCCTTCTAACGCCGCCACTAGATCCTCCCAAAAATCCCAAAAGTACCATAAGGTGCATGTACCTTTTCGAAGCCAATCCACGACAATGCGTGAGTCACTTTCAATTATCACCTTCAAATAGCGAAGCCGTCTACACAAACGTATTCCTTCTAGGATTGCTTTTAGTTTTGCGCTATTATTCGTGCCTTGTCCAAAATGACTAGAAAAAGCCGCTATCGCTCTACCACGCCAATCTCAAATAATTCCTCCACCTCCTGAATTACTCGGATTTCCCCTACAACTACCATCGCAATTCAGTTTGACCCAACCAGAAGGAGGCTTAATCCACGACATGAATTTACTTGGCCGAGCAAACAGGACGATGCGGAAGTTGGAGTTCCCGCACTATCTCCATGTCTGGCAGCGTAAGCTTCCGTAAGGCACTTGAGTTCACTACAATAGCACTAACCCAGTACTTAACTTGTCTCAAGACCTGTTCTGCATTTTGTTACACACCTTCCATTTTTGCTTTGCATCTTCTCTTCCATAAGCACCATGTAATCATACATGGCATTACTCCAATTAGAATACCTTTGATAAAGGATTTTTTGGCATAAGAAAACCAGCTTGTGACTCTGTTTTTCAAGGGGATGAGCTGGTGAAAAGGAGTCCCCAATAGCACACTAGCCCAACGCCAAATTTTTGTAGCAACCTCACCTAAGGAGAGAATGTGACCACTATCTTCCTGGCATCTCTGTGCACAACAATCGCACACCGAAGCCATCAAAATTCCTTTGGCTTGAACTCTATCATCTACGGCCAAACAATTGAACCTGACTTTCCATAAACAAATGGATATTCTTTTTGGAAGTAAAGGGTGCCAGAGCCAATCGTTCCACACTAGAATTTCTCCATGGCTTCTCACTGCCTCTCATGTTGTTCTTGTAGTGAAATTACCGTCAGGTGCTGGCTTCCAAATGCAGACGTCCTCACCTCTTTTCCCAATCGGTACATTGTGCAAAATATCCATAGTTCTATCAGCTCCCACCAACTCTAGTAATAAAACAGAATTCCAGTTGTTGTGATGCCAACAATCCCGAATACATAGCTTCT
Source organism: Pterocarya stenoptera (assembly GCA_003123785.1). Classification (NCBI taxonomy): domain Eukaryota; kingdom Viridiplantae; phylum Streptophyta; class Magnoliopsida; order Fagales; family Juglandaceae; genus Pterocarya; species Pterocarya stenoptera. The sequence continues at coordinate 578,984 of QEOT01006447.1, read as the reverse complement.
TGTTAGTGATCACCTCTGTACTCACAGAAAACGGACCAGAAGTAAGCCACCTGTCAAACCAAAATGAAGAGTTTCCACCTCGCACCAAGATTCTCACATTCTTCATGACTTCCGGAATGATAGCCACCATAGATCTCCAAAAACACGAGTCATTTGGTCTCTCCTTCCAGGCTAGAACATGGTCATTCCTGCAATATTTGGCCTTGAAAAAAATCTACCCATAAATTGTTAGATGTAAGCAATCTGAAAGCAAGTTTCATATGGAGAGATTTATGAACTTCCTTAAGATCTCGCACACCCAAACCCCCTTCCGAGGTTGGTTTGCAAACCTTCCTCCGAGAGCGCCAATGAACTTTCCTTTCACCTTCCACCTGGCCCCACCAAAAGTTAGCCAAAAGAGAATTAATGAGAGAGATAATGCCCAAAAGAACATTAATGACGGACATCAAGTGTATAGGTGTGCTAGACAGAACATGTCTAAATAAAATCAATCTTCCACCTTGTGAGAGCAATTTAATTTTCCATCCGGCGATTTTCTTTCAAATCTTATCCACTAGAGGCTCCATAATCCGGGAAGTTAACTTGCCTAAATCCAAAAGCGCGCCCAAATATGTCACTGGGAACTTGCCTTCCGTGAAGCCTGTGCTTCTCAATAAACCCCATTTACGGGCTGGGGTAATATGTTTCGACAAAAAAATAACTGATTTAGTCTTGCTGATTTTCTGACCCGACCACTTCTCATACGTCTCAAGAACATTCACCAAATTTTTTATCAACCTCTTTCCGCCATTGGTAAATATAAGGATGTCATCCACATATAATAAGTTGGATACTGTAGGCACCCCAATTAGATGATAAAATTTACCAATATGACCCTCCTCAAAATTCCTCTGAAGTAACCTTGTCAAGACCTCTTACATGATGATAAATCTTTTGCCGCTTCGAAGAGATCTTCCTTTACAATGTCCCAACAAGACATATAAAATTTTGATCCAAATCCATCGGGCCTTGGACTACTCTCTTTCGGAATAGAGAACACCGATCTTTCGACTTCCTCCTTCGTTGGCTCCGAGCACAAGAGATTATTTTCAGCCTTTGAAATTTGCCTATTGATTAACACCGAGAGATCACAATGCTCAATGATGAACAGCTCCTCAAGAAAATTCCGGAAAAAAATAGCAACCCCGTTGTGCACTACCTCCGCACCCTCCAAAATTCATCCATTAGTCAGAACCATTCTATCTAGGTGACCCTTCTTGCACTTCTGATTAATAACCGAATGGAAGAATTTAGTGTTCTGATCCCCCTCAGTTAACCATTTTTTTTTTTTTTACAATTTGTCATAGGTGAGTGGCTTCTCTATTTTCCCACACCTGTATCTCCAACTTAGTAGCCAAAAAATTATCTTCAACTTCCTCCGAATAGCCTGCTTGCAACTGACTTTCCAGCATTTCCATCCACTCCTCAAGAGCTTGAAGATTAGCACCCACTCTCCCAAAAACATTACGGTTCCATGCACGTAGAGCAATCTTCATTCGCTTCAGACGGACTGCAAGTTTCGAAAGACCCAAGGCCGAATCATTCCTACACCATGCCTCTTTAACACAAGACACAAAATTATGATTCGAACACCACGTGTACTAGAAATGAAACGGGGATGGACTGTACGAAGAGAACAACATATGCAAATAAACCACCATAGGACAATGGTTAGAAGATTTCCGACTCAGATATCGAAAATGAGCCGAACCAAAAAAATCTGAAAAGGACGTATTAATGAGGACTCTATCAAGCTTCGCCCAGCTGCGCGACACCCCTTTGTGCCCATTACACCACGACATTTGTTGTCCTGTGCTTGATAAATCAACTAGCCCACAACGATGAATACAATCATTAAAATCCGACATAGATACTAGAGGCCTTGGATTTCCACCAACCTTTCCGCATCCATTCGAATTGCATTAAAATCACCTAGAACCACCCAAGGAACATCTGAAACTTGGATCTCTTCCAGGCTCCTCCAAAGCTCTCTTTGTTTCACATACGAGCACTTTGCATAAACAAACGTCACTAGGATTAGTTGACCGTCCTTGCTGAACCAAGTGATATCATCTGTGCGGTAATCAAGGTCACCTCAAAGGCATTTGTATCCTTCCAGAAACTCCATAGTTTCCCACCCTGATTTCATTAGATAGAGAATGATGGTAGCTGAAAAAATTCCCAAATATTGCAATACGCTCCTCAGCCGTGAACAGCTTTGAAATAGCACACAAATCCACTTGAAACTTTTTAATTAATTTTTTCAACCTTCCTCTAGACTTTCCCAATCCTCTAGTATTCCTGAAAAATATTGTATCAATCATAAATCCAATTTATGAGAACGGGTATGAACTCTCTGAGACTTCCTCAATGTTTTTTCCTCTATATTCTTATTGGATAGCAACCAATGCTCTGTGTCCGACTCATACATTTTTTCTTTTTCCCATGAGACTTCAACGACCTCCTGCTAAGATGAATAACCCAAAGACACCTTCCCCTGACTAGAACCTTGCTGCCCCTCTTTCGGCTGGTTTAAACCGTTTACCCCATTCTCTTTTGCGTTCAACAAGGACTCATCACTTGTAGTTCTGAGATCTGCATCACACCACACTTCCTCACATTCCTCTTCATCACTTTCGGATACCATGGCATTACCATTTTGTTCCAAGCTCTGCTTCTGAACCTTAGGAGTTTCCATTGCAATATTCCCCTTAACGTGATCAACTGAAATTTCTGGGACCCCGGGGAGTATGGCCCATCATTGGCAGCTGCAAATTCTCTACCACCTACTTGCTAGGATCACCCCCCACCACTGCACTCTCAGTCTACATTATCTCCCCTTCCTCTACCTGAATGGCATCCATTTCCCTCTCATCCCCAGCATTCACTCCCCCCTCATTTCGCACCACCTCATCTATCTTCCCCTCTTCCACATTACTCTGCTGTGCCACCAGAGGTTCCTAAATACCCTCCTTACTCTGTTTCTTAGCATCAGACAAAATCGCAACTTGCTTTTTCCACCCAACTTCCTTCCAAACTTGATCCTCATGCTCCTTTCCTAGTCCTCGCATCCCCTAGTTTCTACTGATCTTGGCCCTTGTTTTCATGCCTGATCGACACATTACCGCCGTATGCCCTTGCCGAAAGGATTTCTTACAATAAAAACCCGTATTCTCATACGTTACTTTCTGCTTCTTTTTGACCAACTACCAATGGAAAACCATCCACGGGTTCATCTTGGAGATTCACTTCCACACAAATTTTCGCCCCTGTAGCCCGAGTTCGATATAACGTCGCATTGTTGATACCAAAGAATCTACCAAACCCAAATGCCAAAATCTATAGACAATCCATTTGGTATAGATGTAAAGGCAAACTAGGCAAAAATATCCACTGTGGCGCAATAGATGGCTCCTTATTTACATCAAACTCCACCGACCAATTGAACAAACGGAATTGACAGCCTGCAACCATCCTTCCTTCCCTTGCCCAAAGCATGCGGGTAATCCTTCTCATTTGCCACACGCAATAGGACATGAACCTCATCCATAAAACTAATCATGGGGACTTCCGTAAAACTCCACGTCTTGATAATCTGTAGCCGCAACATATCAATGGAAGGCCCCTTTGCCAGAAACTTTAGCACCAAAGCAAACTTCAATTCCTTTGCCGCCCTATCCATCTCCACATCCAAGAAAACAAATCCAAAAGCCCATTAATAAGTTTCGATTTTCTCAAAGGTAGCCTAAATTTTGCAGTCGGCAGGGGTCGTTGAAGGGCTTGAGCAAACGTGGGTCCACCCCCTTAACCCGCTCCTTTCCCACCCTCATCATCTCCAGATCCTTCGCCTGACCCCTTTCCCTGACACCCAGTAGCACTCACCCCTCCGGCAGCCATTGGAGGGCCACACGGCATGACCATGAGGCGCGACAATGCCCCCACACGAAACAAAAGAAGCCCTAGAAGAGGAGAGAAAATTCGCCCTCCACTCCTAAAGTCTAACCACATACATCACACACGAGGACTGACAACGCTCTAACACGTATGTTATCTTAACCAACACTACAAAAGATATTGTTTTTTTGAGATAAAAAAAATTTGTCTAAAAAACCTCCAATTTTGTCCCAAAAAAGAATTGGAGACGAAAAAATTCATCTCTAAAAGACTGTCTCAAAAGGTTTTTGGAGACGAAATTCAACTTTTGTCTCAAAAAATTACTTTTAGGGACGAAATATGCCTGAACCAGTTGAACCTGTTTAAAAGGAAATTTTTTTTAGACGAACCCATTTCATCTCAATAAAGTTTATGAATGGAATATTTTTCAGTTCAAACTGACCAATCCATTCAAACAAAATAAAATTTTGATTCAAACAAATAACCATATTTGATCCAGTTTGAACGAAATGAGTGTTTGAACCAATAAATTTTGTTCGTTCGAACTGGATTTCTCGTTTATCGTTCAAATTGGTTATTTTTTGTTCGAATGGGTTTGTTTTTATTCGAATGGATTTATAAATGGTAATTTTTCGTTCGGATTGGTTATTTACCTCTCGAATGATATTAGTCATATAGAACAAAATTTAATTAATTAAAAATACCATACTAGTATTACACATTGTAATTCAAACATCAAATATTCAAATGTTTTGGAACATAATAATATAAAGAAAATGAAAGAAAAAATAAATTTTTACAATTATGGTGGTGGTATAGAGTTTTATGACATAATTGACTGCAACTGTTCAAGCACAGCTTTTTGTACCTCCACCCCCAGTCTCCTCTGCATGTTCTCTTCTAATCTCGCCTCAAGATCTGTTGCTTGATCTAATCGAGTCAAGAACTCTTTTTCCTTGGACCTTAATCGTTTTATTTCAAGTGTTGCTTCCTCCAATTCCTTAGTCTTGTCGTCATTCAATCTGGCTTGAGAAGAGGATGATGATATTGAGGATGGTTTCACTCAACGTCCTAAGCCCCTCAAATATCCAGAACGCGATCTAAGAACTTGAGAAATGATCTGAGCATCGTTGACAGATCATGCATCATATGGATCCGCAGTAGTTTCCTTAAGAGATATCATCTTATCCTACAATAACAAAAACATACTAGTTAGTATAAGTAACAAAAATATATAGTTACAATGGAATTAAAGAAACTTAAACTTACATAATTTGCTTCTGCTTTGGGACTAATCCAAATACCATTGCTATTTTTATGTGATTTAGCATACAATTGGGTCAAATCATAGTCAGCAGGACTTTCTTCTTTCTGTAAAAAGAAAGTAGATTTTAGAACTTGAATTAGAAAAGTGTATTTTATGTTAATATTCAATGGGGACTAGAATAACTTACCATTTTGTTATACAACCGATGAAAAGATCGAGAACCTACATGATGGTATATCGTTAAATTTGATCTATTTGCTTTGTTCACAATGCTCCGTTGCTAACAAAAAATATTATGTCTATATGTTTAACACATCTATTATATACTAATAAAAAATAGCAGCGAAATTACCTGATCAGCAGGATCTTCAAACATATCATAAACCTTCTTCCATTCGTTTGGTGGCATTGCTTGGAATGGATTTTGGCGCGCCTCTATTGTAGTACTGAACTTCTTATAGTGTGCATGGCATCAACTTTTGTACCTCATAAATGCATTCGACATCAGTTACTCGACTGTTAATCGATCATCTCTTCAGCCAAAATTAAGCTCAAACTTATCCTTTCAGTAATTATAAACAATTAGTATAAATATAAAGTAACATGTTATATACTTAGTTGCTTGAGATGTAGCTTGTTACCAAGCAACGATTTTTTATGTAATCTTTCATATCTTGGAAAACTTTAGACCAAGAGAATGTGGCAATTGGTGCATACGTGCGAGCCAACGTACCAACATAAGAAGCAAGCCACGCTGCCTAATCTTTGGAGCCACCGATGTGATCATCAAGAATATCAACTTTAATTTTTCTCACTTTCCTTACTTTCTCTATGCAGACACCCCTCGTAGTGCCTCTACCTCAGCACTGGCTTACAACAGCTATATATTCAATAATTAAAGCATGTATTTTAATTAAATTATTTTATTTTATAGATATATTACTTAATTGAGCATAAAATGTGGTATTTAATTTGATAAAATACCTTGTTCTGAGTCTGGTAATGTTGGTTCACTGTTCATGGTAGGTGAACTATACGAGGAGTCAATAATGGAAGGAGATGGTACACGTGTTACTTTGCTTTTGGGAGGCATATGCATTTGAAATTGTAACAAATTATTATTCAAATAAACGTTACGGATATTTATAAGAATAATACTTACAAAAAATCATGTTTGAAATTCATTCACTATCCGTTTTGCTAGACCAATCATCCTCTGATTACGCCTAAAGAATAGTAGAAGGAACAAAGAAACTAAAGAAAAATATTAAATGATTAATGGAGAATAAAGATTAATTTTAAATGCAAATTAAAGTGAAGCAAAGTGACTAACAAAAAAAAGTATTCAAATTTGACAAACAGTAAAGAATTGGGAATCCCTTGCACAAATCTGGTATTTTAATTATTCTTAATTCATTGAATAACTCAATTGGAAACTCAATTCCTATAATTCCCAATTAGAAGGTATGCATTTATAAACCAAGATTAAATCAGATGTAACTCTTTGAAAAACCATTCACTACTTTTAAAATACGTAAATTATTATTACTATTGAAAAAATCAAACGACGACAATATACGTAGGAAGTGATATTGCAGTAAAAAATTAAATCAATATAGATAAATAATTAATCCAAACATAATAAAAAAGCTAATCCATTCAATAGAAAAAATATAACTGAATCCATAAACAGAATAAATTTTATGATTATTCAGAGAAGAAAATTATCATCAATGAATTGAGAATGATAAAACAAAAGAGTTTTAGTAATTGAAAGTCAAATACATAAATTAAAAATAAATAAAAATACCATCTATTATGCAAGTACATCCCTCGCCCTACTTGAGAATTTAGTTACCCATAAATATAATGGACAACAAAAATCTTAGGAGGAAAATCAAGCAAATGACGGCCATCCAATTTTAATTCCAGATCTATGTTGTGCGTGTCCCTTCGTCAGTCTGGTTCTTCTCGTTTCTAACAACCAAAAAGGCCAAAAAAAACCCCAAAATTGCCCCCCACGTGTTGTGTCTAAATTAAAATGTCAAAAAGGCCCATGTTGCTATAAATCTCTCTTCTTCTTTTTTTTTTTAATCCTTCATTTCACGTTGTATAAGGATAGTTGGTAGAAGAAGTCCAAGTTCTTGAAGTGATATACGGCTGCTGTAATTCTCTTCCCTTATTTGTTGCCATGCATTTTATACTCCATGCGGCTACCATCAAAATAAAACCCAATGCAAAAATCGAATAGTAAAGTTTTAAAAACATTAAGTGTAAACCCCAATTGTAAATTATTTCTCATTAACCAATAATGCAATATTTGACATTTAAAATATTATAAAATCATGCTCAAATATATCTCATGTGAAGAGATATTAAATTCAATAGTATAAATTATATCTCATTATTTCTATTTATATTTTAACAGTTTATTCCAATAATAGGATATTTAGAGTGCACTTTCGCTCACTCATCACCCTCATCCTCACTAGATATGTCGGTTGATTCATCTTCTTCCGATATTTCACCCTCAATTACTTCGGATTGAATATCTTTTCTACGCAATGAGATTATATCATATTGACTTATATCAACAAATAGATTGATGTCTACTTCATTTTCTTGATATGCTTCTTCATTTGCTGGACTATCAACTTTTTCATATGGTTCATTTGCCTCTAGAATGTAATTATATACATCTCTTGGTGCAAACTTCTCCACTACCCGCCATGGGTTTCCCTACTCCGGATTATCGAAATAAAAAACTTAATTTGCTTGGCAAGCGAAAACAAAGGGATCGTCCTCATACTATGTGCGAGATGTATTGACACTCATAAAAAATCATCGTTAAGCACTCTCAACCTAGGATTTGAGACATCCCACCAATTATATTTAAACAACCAGACCATATATCTCCCCCACCTAGTTGAACACTATGATATCTTCCACAATTCTGTACAAGTCAATGTTATCATCCCCATGGCTTCCTTCGACTACGATCCCACAATTTTGAATTTTCCTATATCGTTTTCTGTCATTTGTGTGAAATCTATATCCATGCACCAAACATCCTGAGTACTAGAGAGCTCGCTTGGACGCACCACAAGAGTTTAAACTAAATATATTGGTCATATAGATGATAGAATCCCAAACTATCCACTTTGAACATTTCAAGAGTTGTACCCATGCATTCTTTAAGAAAATATTTGGTTAGAACTCTCGAATGTGTCTAAGGTTCAAGTACATATAAAAATGATTGCATACCAATTAAATCAATGATCCTCCTCTCCTCTCTGCAGAGTGAGGCTTTTCCTTTATCTCTTGACAAGTTCACTTCTCTTAGACTTTGAGCCTGGAGAGGTTTTCATAGGATGACAGAAGAGATTACACAGTGTTGGGAATCATTAAGGCTTACGGAGCAGGAGCAAGAGGAGCTCACCATTCCAGATGAGGCTCTTTTATCCTCCAACAACAAAGGGAAACACTGCTTGCTAGCAATGATCTCCAATGACAAAATCGCAAATAGAGAGGCCTTCAAGACTACCATGGCCAAAGCCTAGAATACACAGGGATGGATCACATTCAAGGAATTTGGATCAAACAAATTTCTTCTAGAGCTTCAGCATTGTACAAATAAAGAAAAAGTTATGAGAGGGAGACCATGGTCTTTTGACAGTCACTTGGTTTGCATGAAGGAGTTTGATGGAGAGTTATCCCCCACAGAGGTGCAATTCATCCATGATCCTTTTTGGATTTAGATCCATAATCTACCTTTCACTGGTATGACCAAGAGTGTTGGTGGTCTAGTGGGGTTGGGCCTAGGGAAAGTGATTGAAGTGGAGGTTGACTCAGATGGCTATGGCTGGGGCAATTGTCTACGAACCAGAGTTGAAGTGAACATTACTAAAGCCCTTCCAAGAGGTCGTTTTCTTAAGGTTGGTGACAAGCAACATTGGCTTTCATTCAGGTACGAGAGACTACCACTGGTTTGTTTCAACTGTGGTCTGTTAATGCATGGGAAGGGGAGGTGTGCCAAACTATCCCAGGATTCCTAGGCCATAGAGCAGTATGGGCAATGGCTACGTGCAAATTCCTCTTTTGCACAAGGGAAACCTCTGAAAAAGTATGGTGGCTCTGTGGGACAGGACCATGACCATGATCCCTCATGGAGGCGGAACACCAATGAGGAAGAAGGTGGAACTTCCAGTCTCAGGGCTACACCTATACAGGCAGAAAAAGTAGCTTCTATTTTGGTCAAAGTAGGTGGAGGAAAAGTTGCTACATGTCACCAAGACTATGATCTCTCAGCCCTGGCAACACAGTGGACACCTGACAATAGCAGAACTGCTACCACCAAATATCCGGGGACTTTCCCTTCAGTTGCTATGCCAACTGACAGTCAGGACAACACTCCAAAGGATCACACAGATTGTCAAACTCAGGTACACAAACTGAACCCTGTTGACTCTTTTGATAAGGGTGGGAAAACGAGGCCTGTTGTGGACAACCATGCCTCAGTAGAAAATCACCCTGGTAATAATCCCATCGTGGATCATGACATGAGAATTCCTTCACCCAATAAACCTGCCATTGCTAGGTCCTGGAAAAGGACGGCTAGAGGGCACCAAAGTGACCTCAAAGATATTACAAACAAACCCACTGCCCATACTCGTGTAACAAAGACTAAGAGAAAAGCTCAGGAAATTGCTAATGTTTCTGGTAAGGAAGTTAACAAGAAACCAAACCTAAGACTCATGCCTGCAAGGAGCAAAACTCAGCATAGTTTGGTGGAGGCTGCAATGCAGCCCCACCAATTCCAATGAAATGCCTAAGTTGGAACTGTCGAGGGCTTGGGAACCCTCGAACAGTTCAGGAACTTCACCTCTTGGTGAAAACAAAGCTTCCCAACTTGGTTTTTCTTTTGGAAACCATGTGCAGCCGTGACAAACTGGAAAAACTAACAAAATAAAACTGGGTTTTGATAGTTGCTTTTGTGTGGATAGTAGAGGAAGGAGTGGTGGCTTGGCTTTACTTTGGAACTCATCCATTGAAGTGGATCTCCTCACCTACACAAACTGGCTTATCTCTGCCAAGGTTAAACCTATCTCAGACAACTCTAAGTGGCTAATTACAGGCTTCTATGGCCACCCAATGACCACAAAGAGACATGAAAGCTGGAGCTTGTTAAAGGCTCTAAAACCTGAAGCTAGCACCCCTTGGCTTTGCTTTGGAGACTTCAATGAGATCACCCATCAAGCAGAAAAAGTTTGGGCCTCCTTTAGACCTCACAGATAGATATTGAGCTTTAGAGAAACTCTGTATTCATGTGGCCTGTATGACTTGGGTTTCTTCGGTGATAGATTTACCTGGGAAAACAACAGGGAGGGGGACCAATTCACCAAAGAAAGACTTGATAGGGCTTATGGCAACAAAGCTTGGATGGAAAAGTTTGGCAATCATGCAGTAACACACCTGGAAAGTACCCAATCAGACCACAAACCAATTCTAATTTAGTCAAAGGGGCAAGCTTTGGCACAAAATAGAGGCAGGATCTTTAGGTATGAAGCTGCATGGAGTAGGCAGGGGAATGTGAGAATATTATAAAAAATGCCTGGGACTATTCGGCTCATAAGCCAGGTGCTATACAAAGAACCCTACAAGGCCTCAGATTCTGTCAGGAGGATTTAAAAGTCAAAAACTTGACTCGGTCTCAAATGTGCTTCCAAGTGTAGAAGTGTCAAGTTGTATCAAGGATAAGTCCAGGATCGTATTCCACAGGGACAAAGGACTATCAAAGCATTTGTGAGGTTTTAGTGTAAAAATTATCTTGATTAAAAGAGACGAAAAGTAAAAAAAATGCAATGTGCAAAAGTTGAATTAAACTTGAAAGAAACAATAAAACAAACACTTGAGATGCAATTTTCGCCCATTTATGATTTGAAGTTGGATTTACCTCTAGTTTCATCTTCTCTCAACCATTTTCTCATTCCAAGAGATTATGATCGGTTAATTAAACAATAAGCACACTTTTTAGCATAATCAAAGGTATTTGACAGATTGTATAACAAATGTAAAGTGAAAGAAAGCCATCAAAATCTAGTTACGAGTTCAAGCATCAATCGTGCCTTTACGTCTACGACTGATCAAGTTCAAGTACATAGAATTTTAATCCTTTCTATAGGCAAAATGAAATACAATCTATCAAGTTAATCATTCAAAATTCCATAACCTTGAGGAAAATCCAACCCTAAACAATCATGGGTTACTCATTGAATCCCAAGCTAAAAATCTAGCCTATCATTTCTAAATTATAAAAATGTACAAAAATGATGAACCCTAACATTTGGAATTACTATATAAATAAAATTGCAAAAAAATAAAATAAAATAACAATGCTCAATGATAACAAGTACTGAGAGTAAATTAAATAGAATCAAAACAGCCTAACCAAACTAAATCTAATATCTTAAACGGAAATCAATAACAGCAATGAAGAAGAAGAACTGCTGCCGAACGAATGCAAGAGTGAGAGTCAAAAGTCTAAACGAAAAAAAAAAACATGAGAATCCAAAAAGTAATAAACTGCCGAAAGAGAATGAAAGTCTAAAGCAATAAATTAAAACTGCAGAACGAAAAGTCTGTAAACCAAAACAATAAATTCAAGAGCAATAAAATAATGCTGAAGAAGAAAAAGCCAAGTCTGCTACCCAAAACAAAAAATAAAACAAAGAAGTCAAAAGCCAAGAGCCATAAACTGCCGAATCAAAAAAGTATCCCTCCAAAAAAAGAATTCAATCCAATACTTTCTTCATTTCGGCTCTCTCTCTTCCTTTTCTTTTTTCTGCCACCTTTCTCCACGTGAACTGCTCTTCCTTCTTCGTGCGTGAGTTCGTGCGTGAGTGCTGAGGCCGAACGTGAATCCGGCTGTGCGTGAGAGTTGACTGCCGAGCTCCATCACTTCTCTTTCAAAAATACCCTACAACAATTTCTTTCCAAAAATACCCCTACAAAAATTAAGATTTAAGTATTCACAATGAGGAGTAAAATTAAAATATTAATTCTGATGTGATTTTACAAATTGCATTATAAATCATTTTAAGTGTAAAATATCAGAATTTATCAACGAGTCAAGTACTAAAAATTACTGCATAATTAAGTGCTTAAATCAATTTTTTGAATAAACAATTTAATCACTTTAGCAACTTAATTATGCAATTTTGACATTTAATCATATGGAAGAGAAACAATCTTAAGAACCAAGGGAGGTACCTAAAATCTAAAACTGAGCAGCTAAACCAACTGCAACACATGAATCAAGGCCATTTAAGTGCTGAGATAAAGCTTGTGCAGAAAGAGTTAAATGACCTCATGGATGCAGAAAATCTCAAGTGGCAGCAAAGAGCCAAACAGACCTAGCTTAAGAATGGGGATCGAAATATTAAGTTTTTTTTCACAAATGTGCCAGTCAGAGGAAAAAGATCATTACCATTAGTAAGATCCAATCCAAGTCAGGTTAGGAGACTAGTGATCTCGGGGAAAGAAGCCATGTTTTCCAACAGTTTTTCACTGAATTGTTCATAACATTCCAACCAGTGGGTATTGGGGAATGCCTTGCAGCAATGACACAGGTAGTCACAGAGGATATGAACTTGTTTCTATCCAAACTTTTCACAGCTGAAGAGATCAAACATCCATTTTTAGCATGAATCCATTAGGCTCTCTAGGGCCGGATGGTTTTCTAGCAAAGTTCTTCCAAGAGCACTGGGATACAGTAGGTTCTAGAATCTGTGAGGCGGCTTTAGAGGCTCTGAATGGGGGGAAATGGGATGGAAAGCTAAGTGAAACTTTTATAGCTCTTATCCCAAAGAAGACTAACCCAACTCAGGTCATAGATTTCAGGCCCATTAGCCTTTGCAATGTCTTCTACAAAATCATTGCTAAGACTTTAGCAAACAGACTCAAAGCTGTGTTGCCTGAGATCATTTCCCCTACATAGACAGCCTTTGTTCCAGGGAGGCTTATAATCGACAATGTCATTGTGGCTTTTGAAGCCTTGCGTACCATGAAAGCCAGATTGAAGGGCAGAAATGGTTTCATGGCTTTAAAATTAGACATGAGCAAAGCTTATGCAGGATTGAGTGGGATTTCTTAGCTGCTGTAATGGCAAAAATGGGATTCTCAAACTATTGGATTGGCTTAGCCATGACTTGTGTCACCTCAGTTACATACTCCCTCATAGTAAATGGAATGACTCAACCTTTTTTCTGCCCCTCTCGAGGTTTGAGGCAAGGGGACCCCCTATCACCTTACCTCTTCATTTTGTGTGGTGAAAGCCCCTCAGCTGTTTACTTAATAGGGCAGAAGACAAATATTTCATCACTGGTTTACCCATTAGACAGAACCACCTGCACATTAACCACCTCTTTTTTGCAGATGACTCTTTACTTTTCTGCAAGGCCAACTCAATTGAATGGAGTCATTTGTTCCACTTGCTGGACACATATGAGAAGGCATATGGGCAGAGGTTAAACAAGGAAAAAACCTTAATCTATTTCAGCCGGAATACTATAGAGGATACTAAAGGGATAGTAACAAGCATTGCCGGGATTAGAGGGATCAATTCATATGAGAAATACTTGGGACTACCAGCCCTCATTGGCAAATCTCGAACCTCCTCCCTCAAAGGTGTTTTAGAAAAAGTTCAGGCAAAGTTAAACAGCTGGAAAACCAAGTTACTCTCTTAAGCAAGGAAGGAGATTCTACTCAAAGCTATAATCCAATCAATACCCACCTATTGCATGAGGATTTTCAAGCTGCCAAAACAATTACTTCAAGACCTTAACAGACAAATTAGGTCCTTCTGGTGGGGGCAACAAGCTCAAGCCGCAAGATTCACTGGGTCACATGGAAACAGATGAGTAAGTCCAAGAAGTCAGGTGATTTGGGACTTAGAGATTTTGAGAGTTTTAATGCTGCCTCACTGGCCAAGCAATGCTGGCATATTCTCTCCTTTCTAGACTCACTAGCTACAAAGGTTCTAAAGGAAAACTATTTTAGAGGAAGACACTTTCTCACAGCTAAAGTGGGCAACAACTCCTCTTTCCTATGGCAGAGTTTCATTTCTGCTAAACCACTGCTTGAGGAGGGATTAATTTGGCGTATTGGGGATGGACAATCAGTGACTATCTGGAATGACAAGTGGATTCCTCAAAAATCCACTTTCAAACCCCAAAGCTCAACTAGATTCCTACCTGCAGACACTAAAGTTGCTATGCTCATTGACCACTCCACTCACCAATGGGATCTTCCCATGGTAGCAGCTCTTTTTTATAGTACAGAGGCTGCAATCATCAAAAGCATACCCTTCTGTCCCTTCCAGAAGGCAGATAAGTTGATATGGAGATGCACTCCCAACGGTATTTTCTTAGTCAAGACTGCATATTTCCTAAATGCTGACATGGATAAAAGAGAGGAAGGTGTTGGAGCAAACCTTTATCAGAGAAAGGTGACAAAAGATGCCTCTTACCCCATTTGTTGTTTACATCCAGAAACTATTGAGCATGCTTTGTGGGAGTGTTTAGCTACCCGGGATGTCTAGGATCAATGTAGTAGGAAGCTCTAAAAAACAAGCCTACAAAATCAGTCTTTCAAACACCTGGTAGAGAGTTTCCTTGAAAACCTAGAAGATGAAGAGATGACTGAGTTTGCCATCACAGCTTGGAAGATATGGAAGACAGGAAATGATCTAATCTTTAATAGAACTTTCATGCATCCTTATACTCTCATACATCAAACCAAAGCCTTCATTAAAGAGCTCAGCCAACTTCAGCATGACTCCAAGACTTCAACAACTGCTATGAGTATGTCATCTCAATGGGAACCTCCTCCCCATGGTATGTTAAAACTTAACTGGGATGCTGCCCTCGATAAGATCAATTGCAAGGTGGGTGTTGGAGCTGTTATTTGAGATTGGGAAGGAATAGTCAAGGCTACCATGAGAATGAGCCATGATCTATATCCTGACCCTTTGCTGGTAGAAGCTTATGCTCTATTGCAAGCAACCATCTTTTGCAAGAGTTTAGGTTGGAAGGAACTAATCATGGAAGGGGACTCCTTACAAGTTGTCAACTACTTAAAGGTAGAGGAAGTCACTGATTCTTATGTGGGAACAATGATTAGTGACACTAAAAATATCCTGAATTCTTTCACATCTTGGTCTGAAAGACATACGTGTAGAGCTAGTAATATTGTAGCTCATGTTTTAAGTCGTGATGCACTTACTGTTGGTGATAGTATTAGGTCTGTTGGTACTATACCAGTTTGTATTCAAAGTCTGTTTTGAGCTTAATGTATGGGAATTTATCTAAAAAAAAAATACATATAAAAATGACCCAAAAATCCAAAACTGTCCAACTCCTACAATTATACTATAAGTATTAAACATTAATTTAAGTATTAATAATTGCTATGTTATATTATATTTTAAGTTTCCATTTTAATTTAAGTGCAAAATATTTTGTAATTATATTATTATATAGTTTTTTAATTAAATATTTTATAAATATTAATAATTCCTATGTTATACTATATTATAAGTTTCTATTTTAATTTAAGTGCAAAATATTTTGTCATTATATTATTATATAGTTTTTTAATTAAATATTTTATAAGTATTAATTATTAATTTAAGTGTTAATAATTCCTATGTTATATTATATTATAAGTTTCCATTATCAATTAAGTGCAAAATATTTTGTAATTATACTATATAGTTTTTTAATTATATACTCCTTATGCTATATTATATTTTAAGACTTAATTTTAATTTATGTGCAAAATATAGACTTAATAATTCTTAAGTTTTTTATATTTTAAGTATAATTTTTATATATCTTATAATTTTAAGTAAAATCTAGTAAGTTAAATCTTATTATTATGCTCAAACAAGATTCTGTTCGAATAGATTCTGTTTGGACAAGATTTAGTTGAAGAATATCGCGTTCGAACGGTACAAGTCCAGATTCCAAACACGAAAGAGAGACAAAACATTTGCCACAAAACACAATTTTCACAAATACAATCTCAGAAGATGCATATTGGTGTAGGATACATTTTAAATGGGATTGTACAAACACAAATATACCAAAAATCTTAACATAATGAATTAAAAACTTTAAATTATCAAAAATCTAAAAATTAGAAATATTACTTCAAATTTAAGCAATTCAAACAAAATAGCAATATACAATACCTACATAAGCATAAAACACATTATGAAAAAACCCTAAATCATGTGCAATAAACTAACATTAATGAAATTCGAAATACAAAAACACAAAATACCAAGAAAATAATAGTTACCTCTTATAAACTTCTCCTCTCTCTCAAGAATCCCTTCTCTCTCACTAAGTCTGTTCCTCGCTCTCTCCACAACACTCTCTCACACACACCAGTGAGCTCTGCCTCCAAAAAAATGCAAACTCGAAGTGAAAATGAACTAGAGGTTGAGGTATTTGAATCTGTGAAGTCCCGTTCGAACTAAACATTTACTCATTCAAACATGAAAATTTCAAATAGGCACCAAATTCTGCCACGATTTAATTCAAGTTCGAACGCAAAAATTTCTCGTTCGAACTAACAAATCAGAATATTCCTTAGCATATTCTTCAAAATGTAGAGAAGATCGAAGAGTATTTTTGTTCAAATGAGAAATTTTCATGTTCGAATAAACTGACATTCAGAGTATTTGGTGCGAAGTTTTCCTTCAAACACATTTCACGAGATAAATCCGTTCGAATTGTACGTTATTGGGTTCAAACTAATAGTAGTATTATTATGCTTATAAGTAATTTCTTATAATTTTAATAATCTATTGTATGGTTTTTTAAAATTTAATATTATATAGTATATAGTATATATATACACTATAGCAACTATTTTATATTATAATTGATAATATATAATATAGTTTTGGTCTAATAGTTAATATAATACTTATACTATAAATACTAATTATTAATATATAGTACTTATTAATATATAGTACTTATACAATATTTAGTGTTATATTATTATATAACTTATATGAGTATATTTATCATAACTTATTAATATATAAATATATATAATATAAATTACTTCTAATTTTTCACTATATTATATTATATAACTTGTTACCTTGTTATATAAAGTATAATAAGTATAGTTATAGCTTATAACTAGTAACTAGTAACTAAGATATAATACTTACACTAGAGTAGCTATATAACTAATAAGTACTATATATATATTAATTATATTAACTTGTATAGTTATCATAACTTATAATATAATAGCTATGGGTATTTGGTAACTAGGATATAATACTTACACTATGGTAGCTATATAACTAATAAGTACTATAGATATTAATTATATTAACTTGTATGGCTATCATAACGTATAATATAATAGCTATAGCTATATATATGGTAACTATATATAATACTTACACTATAGTAGTTATATAACTAATAAGTATCATATATAAGTACTTAGTTTCTTATAGGTAATACAATAAGTATATTTACAAATAATATACTAAATATATTAAATAAAAGTATTATAATACTATTATTAGTTTTATTTTTATACCACGTAAGATTAGTATTATTATATATTAGTAATAATTAGAAATATATTAGTATAATAACAGTTCGATTACAATGAAACAAAACTCTCTCATTCGAACCAGCAATGGCCAAGGGCCTCCGAGTTCGCCCCTTATCTCTGCCGCCAAAACCATCAATCAACCGTTGTAGCAACCCTACATTTGAACTTCTAAGAGGTATGGGTCAACTCTCCACCTCTATTGTTTGGTTTTTGCACGAATAGGTTGTGTTTGGGGGGTATGGATCTTGAATCCGAAATCCTCCCATTTTGGTATATTCCGTAGAAAGAACAAAAAAATAATCGGTAGAAATGATTAGGCTTCACTCCTTAATCATTTATGCTAATTGAAACAAAGCATGAAGTCTAGATTTGGTTTTTTTGTTCAGGCTGAGTCGACTCAGCCATGGCTGTTTGGCTAGTTCTCGTTCAAACTAACCCTAGTCCGTTAGAATTCAATGTTGCCAGACAGATTTATTTCTGTTCGAACAAAATAATTTTGTTCGAATGAAGTATTAATTGCTGGTTCGAATGAAAAAAATATTCCCTTCGAATAGATTTTACTAGTTCGAATAGTATATATTTCGTTCGAACTAGTTATTTCAATTCAGTTCAATATAGTATAATTCTTCAATAATATAATTTAAATATTATGGTTAATTATATTCTTACTTTTCTTGTGGTTAAACAGTATACTAATGGCATCTAGTAGAAGAAAACGTGCAAGAGATCAAGTCGGCCAAAGTAGTGGAGCAGCTCATGCTTAGGAGACAAGGCCTATACTCGTCGAGCGTGATATCATTTTAGCTGACTTCTTTGATCTTTCATGGGTCGGAAGGAGCATATAGCCCATCTTCACCAAGCAGTCATGAGCACCGATCTGTCAGCAGCGTGGGCTGCATATCCAGAAATGGTCGGTGAGTTTTACCTTGCCATGCAAGAGGAGAACGCTAATGCTCTATTCTACACCTTATCAGTTTGGGGAGTGAGTATTAATTTCTCTCCCCAGCATTATTGCTGAGTTCCTTGACATCCTGTGCGTGGCCGACGCATATCCTGCAGAGGCTACATTGGGATCAGCAGCTGCACCATCTGATTTCGACACACCGTCCGCATCCTCCACGCTAGCCCCAAATGTAGAGCCAGATGTTAGTTCGGATAGTAGTAAGGATGAGGATATACCTGATGATAGTCTCACAGACGATCAATTGCGTCATCTAGTGCGAGACTGTAACAGTTATACCATAAAAATTGCTTTTATAATAAAAGGGTTTTGGAGTGGGAAATAAAATTCTTTAAAATAAAAAGACATTTTCGTACGTTTAAAACCTTCATGCCTAGACCTCCGTGCTCTTTCACGTTTCTTAATATGGTAAAACCCTTGGAGACCCATTACGGTCTCTACTTTCTTCAACCTTACGTTCTACCTCGAGTACTTACTCGCTAAGGTGAATCCATGATTCTCTTTAGGATTAAGACACTAAGACCTCTGTCTCGTTCTTCTCATTAACCACTTTCCGACCCATGACTTAGACTAACTAAGTCATGCATCCCATTCTTAGACAGTACTCTCATCATTACCCTCATGTATCTTAGCTCACTCTATTTTCCATGATCATCCATACACGTCATACGGCTCTAAGCCACTCCGAGGCTTAAGTACCGTGTCACCGTTCTTAGGACAAATTACCCATTACATATGGAGAATCCGTCCGGCACGTGCGTTTAACCAGATAACACACGTACCTTACTCCTTTATCACCTAAGACCATCATTTAATATATTGGTCACGGACTCGTATGGCGAACGCCATACTCCGTTACCAACCTTCTCACACCCGGCTAGCACGATTCTTCATGCTAGCCGTGCCTTATGACAGTTCATCCCAACACTTAGCACGATAGGACTCTGTCCATGAACACACTTTACATCATGCCATATAGCTCGAGACTAAATCCCAAGCTATATCGTGACCCTGTCACGTCATCTCTCATACATCCTAACCCATCGCCGCATGACTTCTACTTGTCCACGTCACTTCATGACGTTGCCCAATCATGCTTCTGTTGCATTGCTCTGATATTTCTTGGTCACTTAGCACATACTCCTAGCTATAAGCCGACTACACGGTGACGCTCATTGCCGTAGACTACAGCCATATCACTACTACTGCACATACCGCACCACCTTACGTCACGCCATATAGCTCGAGACCATCCCCAAGCTATACCATGACCTTGTCACGTCACCTCTGACCTTCTGCTACGTCAACTTCCCACTCATCACGAGTACGGTTCCTCACGTACTCCCGTCACATTGTGACACCTCGTCACAATCCCACTATATCACTCTTACGCTAACTCTTCACCCATCGCAAGCACAACTTCTTAATCGACCACGTCACTTAGTGACGTTGCCCAGTCATGCTTTCGCTGCGCTACTCTGATACCTTTTTAGCCACTTTGCACTTACTCCCGGCTATAGGTTGACTACGAGGCGACACCCGTCGCCTTGGACTACAGCCATACTTCGCACACTATTTCGGGACACTATTCCACAGTTCCCGACACCATACATCAAGCTCTTCGCCTATCAACTACGCAATCATCTTTATCTTCGCGACACGCTATACGGTGTATCACTACACCTTATAGAGTACACTCCTCATGTACTCCCTTCACAGGACTATGCCACATCACCACTATGGCACACGCCATATAGTGCGTCACTCCACTACAATGGAGTACACTCCACATGTACTCCCTTCACAGGACTACGCAACATCACCACTATGGCACACACACCATATGGTGCATCACTCCACTACATGGAGTATACTCCACGTATACTCCATTCACGACGCTCCGCCATACTCCATCCATGATATTACGCCACGTCATCGCTATAGCATATATGCCATACGGTGCACTGTCTCACCACATGGAGTACACTCCTCGCGTACTCCATTCACAGCACTATGCCACGTCACAGCTATGGCATACACGCTATAAGGTGTATCGTTCACCACATGGAGTACACTCCTCGCGCACTCCATTCACAGCACTACGCCACGTCACTACTACTGCACATACGCTACCACCACACCTCACAGCACAGTCCATAACACTACACAGCACACTTCTCAACTACGTCCAACACTTCATCACATCATGCCACATCACCACTACGCAGCGAATCCTATTATACTAACGGCACAGTCCACAACCTAGTCAACTAGCTAACATCTAACATTTAATATAAAAAGCGAGGGATAGAGATTTATACCGTCGACGGGATAACCCGTGCGTCGCTCGTTGATCATCACCGTTGATAACGCCGGAGGAACGTACGGGGTGGCTACACCGCGTACAGTGACTGTTTAGGCGTTTGGATAGCTAGGTGTGGTCTTGGAAAGGCCTAAGGTGGCCTTGATGATGCTAGAAAGGGAGCGTATCGTGGTGGATCTCGCCGTGTACAGTGGCAGTCAGTCACACGCAGTGACTGTCCATCACGTGCAGTGATTACCCACCACGTAAAGTGATGGTTTAAGTTTAGGGCTAGGCTAAAGGAACTGTCAGAGGAGCCGTGGAGGCTCGGTGGTGGTCGGCACGGTGGTTGGCCATGCACTGTGAGGGAGGAGCCATGGGAGAATGAGAGAGAGTGTGGGGCCGTGGGTGGCAGATCGGGGCCATGGATGGTCCGGTTTGCTTCGTGGTGGCTTGAGGGTGCCAGAGAGGGTGGTCACTTGCCGTGGGTGGCGGCGTACGGTGGCGGGGGAGCCTAAACCCGTGTGGTGGAGAGAGGAACACCCGGAGGTGGAAAAGGGGGCTACCGGTCATGGGTTCATGGGAAGAGGAAGGGGGAGACCTGAGGAGTCTCATGGTGGTGTCAGATGGCCGCGCACGGCGGCGCTACGGACTCGCACAGTGAACCTGTGTGGGTGCACCTGTGCTCGTGCATGGGAGGCTACAGGCGGGGAGAGGGAGACCAGGGTCACTGGAGGAGGCTGGTTGGTGGTTGGAGGAGATACCCTAGAGGTGGTGGCGCCGAAGGACGGCGTACGGCGGTGCAGGAGTCATTAAGCCTGTTCGGGCTGTGCATGGCCTAGGGAGAGGAGGGGTGAGCGTAGGAGGAATGGGGAGGCTCGCCGGAGGGAGGTGGTGCCGGTGGGACGTGCGGTGAGGCTCACCGGCGCACGGCAGCGCAGGGCTGGGCAGTGGAGGAGATAGGGCGAGAGAGACAGGGGTCACGTACGCTGCAAGCTGAGAGGGAGGAGAGAGAAAGGGGAGGGAAAAGTGAGGGAGAAGAGAGAGAAGGCTGGCGTTTATACTAAAACCCATTCTCTGGGGGTCTATAAAATGGTCTACGATGACCCTTAAATACTGATTTAAAAACACGTAGACGTTTATTTATTTAAAAGCATTGAGAGAAATAAAGATAGAATATTATTTAAAATAATATTCCTTCATCATTTATAAAATGATGAAGTCTTACTTAAAATATTTAAAAGAGTAAAACAATTAATTTAATTAAAGATTTCATCATTATTTAGATCACATAATATTTTAAATAACTAGAATCATTTATATAAAATGATTCCATACAATTATAATATTTTTAGAGCTCTTCAAAGATATTATAATTTAGTTATTTAAAATATTATTTAGTTAAATAATAATAGGAATCTTCCATTTGAAATACATATAACTTTAAAACACAAGATAACTTTTAGAAATCACGTAGTATCTTTAAAAACATGCCATCGGGGTCTGGCACGGGCTGTCTATCGCATTTGACGTAATGGCTTACGTCAGAAGAAGGAAGGAAGGAGCAGGGTGTTACAGAGACCCTTTGGCTCCTCCATATGATGGGAGCAAGGTGATCCGACAGGCCGATATTATAGCATTTTTCAGAATGCTTAATTTGATTGTTGGCTATAACATAGATCCGAAAAAACACAAGACTGATTTCGGGATCGATCGAGCCAGATTTTTGTTGCGGATAGTACGGGGGGACCCCATTGATTTGGCATTGAATTTCTTCCACCGCATTCAATCGGAGTCACGCTACTCCATTAGAGGTAATCTACCATTTGCACTGCTGATATCTAACATCCTACTTCAATCAGGGGTTACAGTGTCTGTGACTGAGTGGAGGTCGCCACAAATGGGGTCCTTTAACAGGATCACATTCAACAAGAGCAAGGGGCACTTGCGGAAGACTGCACCAGAATAGCCTAGTGCCCTGCCCACTAATCCAGCTTCTACTAATACTGCCGCTGTTGAGAGACAACCTCCTGGGGCTACTTTGGATCAGGTACGAGCTCTGTTTGTAGAGTTCGTTCAGCCCCATCATGGAGAAGCTTAGGACTTTGGATAAACGCATTAAATTGTTATAAGAGGATGTTGTTTACTTAGCAAATAATCGTTTTAGTTATTATTATTTTACTTTTTTATATTATATTGAACATTATATATTTGAGATGTAATTAATGTATGGTTTCTATTTTTCGTGTTTGCTACCTTGTTTATTTTTTTACATTTTACTTGTCGTTCATGATAATATAGAAAATGATACTATCTTTAAAGTTATATTTATATAAATTTAACATAAAAGAAATCACTATAAAGTTTTGAAATTAATTACATAAAATTAATTTATGAATTTATAAATATTTTAACTCACCGCAAATCATAATATATAATATATACACATTTTTATATTTTAAAAATGATAACAAATTAATGAAAAAAATATTTATTACTTTAATGGAAAAAATATATGCACAAATTAATGATAATAAAGAAAATAATGGAAAAAATGTCTGTTCGAATAAATAAATTTAAGTTCGAACAGTTATTAATTTTTCCCAGGAAAAATAAATTAATTTCCCGCCAATATTATTATTCGAACAGATTATATACTGTTTGAACAGAGATTAATTGGTTGTTCGAATATATTTTATTCCTTTCGAACGGTTTTTTTAGACGATTTTGTTCGTCATAAAATATCTTATTCGAATGAATATTTGTCCGTTCGAACAAATTTAGTAACTCATGCATTTTTAGAGACGAAATTGAATTTGTTCATAACAAATTTCGTTCTTAAAAATCAAATTTCTTGTAGTGCTAAGTACAAAATTAAATACTAATGTGACACAAAACACAAAATCAATCATGCTAATGTGGCATGCCAGCTCAGCATGGTCAAAGATCATATATTGTTGGTTGTGTTGAGGTGGCAACGTCATGACATACTGCCATGCCAATCCGTGCACATAACACAACTCTATGTGCTAACTGTTCTGATCCTTTTATTGACTAGTTATTCTTCGTGCATTTAACTTGGATTCTCAAGGGTTCTTGCGAGTTGCATTAAAGGATTTGATAACAATTTTACTAAATGCAATTGTACATAACCATGTATGATACATACATTTTTTTTAATCTATAACTTTCTTCTAAAATAGCTATATAAAATATAATAAAAAATAATAATATTTTTTTATGAAATGAAACTATCACTTAAGTTGGTAGTAAGATAAGTTGTAAAATAGTTACACCAATCTCATTATTTTATAAGAAAAATTCTATTCATTATTCTCATACAGCACATTTTTTTTTTAATTTTTTTTTCTTACTAAATGTGTAGTATATAGATGATGAATATATAGAAAAATTCAATAAGTTTAAGAACAACAAAATAAAAAAAATAAAAATTTTAAAAAATAAAATAAGTGTGATTTGTGGGATGATGAGTAGTAAAACTCATTTTATATATATTTTAAAATTTGATTAAAATATGTAGCTCAAGTCTAGAGATATTCTTTGAACACCCTATACAAACTTAAAAGTCTACCAGTCTAAATAGCTTAAAGGGTATTTTAACAATTAAGAGTGAGATGATTGTGAGACCACACTTAATTTACCTGTTTTAATTGCTAAAAAGAAAAGTCTACCCAAGTTTTTTCAAGCAATTAGACAAATTTCTCCAGTGGGATAGCATTGTCGATGTCACATAATATTCATACCAAGCATATGGCAAAAACAAATATTTATGATGAATTATTTGTGATGATAATGATTATTTGCGATAAAAATATATTTATTTTAATAAAAATAATAATTATTTTTATTGAAAATAACTAATTATAAATAAATAATTTTTCCAAACAATTACACAAATATCTCTGATGGGGGTAGCAGTGTCGATGTCACGTAATATTCATACAATTAAGCACACTGCACTCGGTTCGATTTGTGATTGTGACCCATTATGTTAGGTTGACTATTCTAATTTGATTTCTTACTAATTAAACGTAGATTACTATAGAAAATTATACGTGTGAGGAGGATGAAAGGGCCTGTGAGTCTGTGCAGCTAATGCTGAGTCTAGGGGGGAAAAAGAGAGTTAAAGAGATAAGTTCCAAGTCAATGAATAAAAAATAAAAAAAGAACATGAAATGTTTTGGGGCTTTTACCGGGATGCTGAAGTTTTTAACTGTTGCATTCGAGCACTGCAATTTGCTTACAGTAACTACTGTTGCAGCTATGGATTAACAGTAATTGATTATTGTTATTGTATAAGCAGATTTCGCTCTAAAAGATTGATTAATTACTGAACAATTCTTAAGTAAAGCAAAAATGTATGAAATGCATAATAAATGAAAGAATCATATTAACATCAGCATTGAGATGAAATGAGAATTGAGGAGTTACAAAAACTTTCCACCGTTTGTTAAAAGTTAAAAATTAAATAAAATATTATTAAAATTTAATTTTTTAATATAATTTTTATTTTAAAATTTTAAAATTTAATTATTTATTATATTTTATATAATATTTTAAAAAAAATTATAATAATAAGATAAGAAATTTTATATATTCAAACCGAGTTATCTTACTTAGCTATCTGATCATGACTCATTGTTTCTATTTTATTAAAAAACATTTCCACAGCTACCGAAGACTTTTCCACTGTTCAATGAGCAGACTCTAAACTTTACCAAAATACCTCCTCTGCGTCTTCTCGCTGCTACAATGAGGACCTCACTCCTACCATGTTTTGCCCCTCTCTGCCTTGTCGTCATCTTGCTGCACCACATGACCAGCACCGTCGCCGGTGACTCTCCGTATCCTTACACACCGGTCGACCAAATTCTCCTCAACTGTGGTTTCTCTGGCAATTCAACTGCATCAGATACTCGGATCTGGACTGGAGACGTGAATTCAAAATTTCTCACTCACTCACAATCACAAAGCCAGACATCTCTTACCAGCACAGTTAAAGAAGCGCCGAACGTCCCCCAGGTGCCTTTTACCGATGCAAGGCTATCTCTATCCCCGTTCACCTACGTATTCCCCGTCACTGCGGGCCAAAAATTCGTTCGACTATACTTTTACCCCTCTTCCTACTCCAACTTCGACCGCTCTAATGCCCTCTTCTCTGTTAAAGTTGGTGGTTTTACCCTTCTTAGCAACTTCAACGCTTCACTTAACGCAGATGCCGGTTCAGGTCCTACCATATCCAGAGAATACTGTGTCAATATCGAAGAAGATCAAAGGTTGAACATAACCTTCACTCCATCTCCGAACGTTTCTAATTCCTATGCTTTTATAAACGGAATCGAAATCTTGTCGATGCCTACTAATCTCTATTACACTCCTGCTGACGATCAAGGGTTTGATCTTATCGGCCAGCAGAACCTGTACCGCATCGAGAACAGCACTTCTCTGGAGATGGTATACAGATTAAACGTTGGAGGGAAAACCATCTCATCCGCTGGTGACACCGGAATGTTCCGGGGATGGCAAGACGACTTCAGCTACTTAAAAGAATATAGAGCGTTATTCTTACCTCTTAACAATACTATCAAACTGAAGTTTACCGCCATACCCCAGTACACTGCACCAGAAGATGTCTATCGCACGGCCCGAACCCTGGGGGATAACTCAACTATCAACCTGAGCTACAATCTCACCTGGCAATTCCCCGTAGATTCTGGGTTTTATTACCTCATTAGGCTGCACTTCTGCGAGTTTCAATCCGAAATTACTCTAACGTCAGAAAGAAGATTCCATATTTTCATAGCAAATCAAACCACCAAGGAAGCAGCCGACGTGATTTTGTGGAGTGGTGGAAATGGTGTGCCCGTGTATAAAGACTACGCCGTTTGGATGGGTGCAGGAACCGAGAAGAAAGTGAATCTCTATGTTGCTATAGGAGCGCAAAGGTGGGGGACTTCATACCAGGATGCAATCTTGAACGGCGTCGAAATCTTTAAAGTAAGCGACAACGGCAATCTTGCAGGACCCAACCCTGATCCACTTCCACCGAACCCTCCAACAATTGGGTCACCAGCACAGGCAAAAAGCTCGAAAGGGAGTAAAACAAAAATATTTGCTGCCGCCGCTGGTGGAGTCGCCGGATTTGTTCTTCTCTCAATTCTCGGCTTCTTGATTCTCCGGAGGGGACATGAGAGGCTCAAGGACTCGGGCTCCAGTGATGGGACCTCTTGGTGGGGTCCATTTTCGTTCACTACGACCAAGTCAACAAAGACCCGCAAGTCGTCTCTACCATCCGCTCTGAGTCGATACTTTTCATTGGCGGAGATTAAAGCAGCCACCAACAACTTCGACGGCACTTTCATTATTGGTGTTGGGGGGTTTGGTAACGTTTACAAAGGCTATATAGACGGTGTCGACCACCCAGTGGCGATCAAGCGTTTGGTACCAGGTTCTCGACAGGGAGTACACGAGTTCGAGACCGAGATTGAGCTGCTCTCACAACTCCGCCATCTGCATCTTGTTTCTTTGATTGGATATTGTAACGAGGGTATGGAGATGATTCTCGTCTACGATTATATGGCCCGCGGAACCCTACGTGATCATCTCTACAAGTCCAATAATCCTCCTCTCTCATGGAAGCAGCGTCTTCAGATTTGTATCGGTGCAGCACGAGGTTTGAGCTACCTACATACAGGTGCAAAACAAACGATCATTCATCGTGACGTGAAAACCACAAATATCTTACTGGATGAGGAATGGGTAGCCAAGGTGTCTGATTTCGGGTTGTCCAGAACGGGACCCACCGGCGTGTCAAAGGCCCATGTTAGCACTGTCGTCAAGGGTAGCTTTGGGTATCTAGATCCCGAGTATTACAGGCGACGACAATTGACGGAGAAATCCGACGTGTATTCATTCGGAGTTGTCCTGTGTGAAGTGTTGTCTGCAAGGCCACCAATATTGAAAACTGCTGAGAAGGAGCACGTGAGCCTTGCAGAGTGGGCCCGACAAAGCTCTCGCAATGGAAAGTTTGATCAGATTGTTGATCCAACTTTGAAGGGTCAAATTGCGACCAAGAGTTTGAATAAATTTGGTAAGGTTGCTGTGAGTTGTTTGCATGACAGTGGAGTCGAACGTCCATCGATGAATGATGTGGTGTGGGGCCTTGAGTTCGCATTACAATTGCAAGAGAGTATTGAAAAAGTTGGCAAGCATGATCATGTGGTTGAATTGGAGATGAATGATGATGAGAATGCTGTCTTGCCTCAATCCAAGAGTGATGATAGTAATAACATGTTCAGTAGCAGCGGTGGGCAAGTGTCAAGTATATACAGCAATAGCGAGGTGACGATGACAAGTAGTAGTGGAGATCAGCAAAGTTTTAGGAGTACCTCTGGAGCTGTGTTTATAACTGAGATTATGAATCCTCAAGGACGGTAAAAGAAGGTACTTGCTATATTGATCAGTAATGCAAGTATGTGATAAAATTAGTTGGAAGGGATTACATTATCGGGATTTTAGTTAGCGTGAAGAAAGCATAGCNGACTTGGATTTTAATAGACGTACTGTATTCTCAATTTGGTGTATAAAGCTATTTTCAAAAAAAAAAAAAAAAAAAATTGGTGTATATAACACATAATTCACATACTTAAATAGTAATATTAATTTTATAAGATTTAAATTGTTGCGGTTGTTATTTTATTTTTAGTTATTTAATTTTGAAAACTTATGTATACCATCACGTACACAAATTTCGTGAACTATGTTACATATGTTCCCTAAGATTAAGCACACTCTACATTTGCCTACCATCAAGTTAATGAAAACTGATAATAAATTATTGGTTCAATTCTTACCATTAAAATGGATGGAAAATAAGATACAATTTTTTGGTCCTTTCTTAGTGAGTGTGTAACATGCAAGGTTTTTCACTAGCAAGTAGCATGTCATCAACTTTCGGTTCAAATTAGAAAACAGGGAAATAAATATGCCTGTTAACTTCTCCATTATAAAATTAAGAATAATTCTAAATAAAAACTTTCACTAAAATATTTATTGGTTTTACCCAATAATGGTTTTGGTGGCAAAAGTCATTGTCTACATGAGAAATATCTTTTTTCCACCAGCTCCTGTGTGGAAAGTTCGTAGAATAAAATTGGTTTGAAAAGCTATCTTTTTCCGCGATAGCTTCAACTCATGGAAAAAAACTTGTTTTTTCCACGAGAAAATATGAGGGTAAAGCTTAAATACTCGCAGCAAATAGTTTGACAATTTTGGTGAATCTTGTGGAACAAAATACTGTTTGCCACGAGCTCTGTTTGTAGGAAAAAGGGAAATCCATTATGATTGTTTTGATGGAAATTACCGTCAACAATACAAATGGGCTACACTTTTTGCCGCGGCTGGTACTCATCGGTATTGATGACTTCCCAAGAATGCCGCCTGTATGGAAAATTAATGTTCTTTCCTATATATTAACATATTTCCATAAGTCCATCTCGTGGGTAAAAGTCTTTTTTCGCTGAATTTTGTTATAAGAAAAAATTTTGATTTGAAGCTTTCCCCACAAACTATTACCATAACTATTTGAGCCATCTTATTTTTTCCTCCATGCACGAATGAAGCCACTATACAGTACTAAATTACTTCAAAACATGCAAATCATATATATACATATATATAACAGAATGGACCATTGGAAATATGTCCAATAGCTACTATGATGAATTTCATAAATAATTTGTGGCAACATATATATATATATGTCCCAAGTCAACCTGCATATACAAGGAAATACATCATGTTCCGAAGTGGGAAGTACATGAATAGGAAAGCCGGCATGCATATTCAAGTATTTTTCATAACATATATTAATATATGTTATGAAAATTACACTGCAACCCACTACTACATATATTTCCTATAACTACTTATATAAAAATTCACAGCAGTACTATACACATAGTTTTAAAGAATTTCATGCTGCTGAGACAAATTCCAATTCATCTCCCCAAAGTCTGACACCACATAGCTTCTTCATCCATACATATTAGGGGCCGAGGGGTATTTGGGAAAACAACATTCATACATTAATTAGCTTGTAATAACCAGCTTCTATAGTACTCGGACACACATGTACACTTCATTCAATAATATAGAATGGTCATTTTCTATATCATGTGCTTCTTGATTTAAGAATGACAATTTTTTATATCATGTGCTTCTTGATTTAATCGATCAAAATATTATGGACAACGAATTATATATATAGAGTAATTTTAAACAGTTGGAATTTCAGGTAAAACATAACAATTTTTTTTTTATAGATAAATAGTACTACAAGTAGGAATATAGTGCCGTTATTTAACTCCAGCCTCGTAAAGTGCAAGAGAAGAAGTTGATGACCACCCAGAATTTTCTAGTTTAAAACATAACATGATTAAAAGCTTAATTATCATCATTAATTAAAACACAACTAAAAATTTTAGTGGTTTGAAAACATGATTTTCGTGCGAGGAGACCAAGAGTGATCATTTTAATTAAAATATAAGCATATCACGTGGGGATGGCACTAGACCAGTGCTTCACTTGGAAGTTGGAAGTAATTCTTCCCTTAAATCAGCTGCATATGAAGAATATTGGCTATTAAGCTGATATATATCTATAGATGTATACATATATTACAAGAGGCAGCTTTCTGGATACCTTACCAGATTAAAAGTTCCAATTCTCCAACTCTAATATCCACAAAAATCAATTTCAGTGGTGACCCACCAATGCCCCCATGATCTATCCCATACCATATCCAAACTAAAAAAAAAGGGTAACAATATGAATTAATTGGATGACTAAAAATTAAAAGATCGAATATTATGTATCTTCGGATATTCCTTTCATTCTAATAGCTATAATATTACAATATATTCCCATTTGTGTCCAGTCCACAAAGTCATATATATATATATATATACTAGTAAGGACGACGTGCGCTGCACGTTTGCCCAGTTGATCAATTTTGTTATGTTTCAAATTTTTACCTATAATACAATGACTTACAATAATCAAGTCACAATAATGTACATATTAAAAAAATATATATTATAAGAGCGATAAGTTTCAAACGGACATATAATAGGCATTCATTAATTATAATTAGTAATAAGAAATTCATATGCTTGTCAAATAAACATATGAATAATTAGAGTAGTCATTACAAAGTAAATAGCACAAACATCTTTTATATGAGAAAGATAAAAACATACCAGTTTATGGTTTTTGTTATGCCTTAACTGTTTAACTATAAACAGACACAGTTTTATCTATATTTTAAGAATTTTCTTTCTGCTTACAACACATATCACATATATTATCTACAAAGTATTCATAACTATAATACAAACACTTCCACAAACATATAACTACAAGTAGATACTTTGTACTTATATATTACCAGCATTTAAGTTTTAAAGAAAAGATTTTAAACAGTTATATTATTGTTTCTGTTTCGGGGAGGTTTCAACGTTATTAAAATTTATTATAACTTTGGAGTTAAGATTTTCAAAAAATTTTGTAATAATATTTTACATGGATTGGATTTGTCTGATATCCTTCATTCTCTACTTCTCTCTCCCTCTCTCTGATACTCTCTCATCTAGACCCAGCCCAAAACCTTTTCCAGGCCCAACCCATCGACATACATGCATATATATATATATGGAAATATAAAACACAAACAATGTTATAACTATTTATATCTAAAGCATAAGAAAGTAACATCTATTTAAAAACAAATTTTCTAAATTATATTAAAACATATAATATAATATTAAATTGTCTAGCAATATGAATCCAACTTTCCATATTATAAATAACAAATAGTTATAATCGAGAATTACAAGTTTATATATTTGTTACAAAATAAATACAATAACTATTTACTTAACTGAGGGGAAATAAACGTACCAGAAGGTAGAGGACAAATATAAAATCAGTGGAAGTAGAAGAAGCCAACAGTGAGCAGTGTGGAGAGCACTGAAGTAAGCAAGAAGCACCAAATCTGTTATAAAAAATACATTAAAAGAACAGAACATAAAAATTCTAAGAATTCTGTAATTATATTTCTTAAACAAGACCATATTAATATATTAACAATTACAATAGATTCCTCCGAATTTATACGAAATACTTAGTAAAGCTCCTACCACCTCAACCCTGTACAATCTTATTTAGGTATGAAAAAAATTTCAACTATTACTACTACTAATAATAACATTAAATATTAATAAATTATATTAAATCACAATATATTAAACACATTAATTGATTTAATAAAGTTAGAGGCCAAAGTTGTAGATTTGGGAAAGTTAAAATGAGAGGACTTAATTTTATCAAATAGCAAAAAGTAGGAAATGATGAGATGAAAATCACCCTTATACCCAACGGTAGGCGGTGGGAAATATATATATATATATATCTATATATATATATAAGAAGAAAATAGTAGAAAATAAACGAAGTGGTGGAAGCGGGAAAAAAAAAATCAAAATCTGATAAGATGAAAACATGAAAATTGGAGGACAGTAACAAAATCAACGACAAAAACGTAAATAGACGATTAAATTAGAGCATTAGCATTGGAAATATTCATACAACAAACATATAATGTAAACAATTTATCTTGACTATAGGTGCACGTATATAAATATAAAAAAATTGAATAACATTTTTTCAAATGACATAAAAGAGAAGTACATATCGGAAAGTAAATGACAAACAAAAGAACAGTGCAAATAGAGCAAATTGATAACAATCGGATTGATGAACAGTAAAGTAAGAGCAAAAGCAGCAAATCTATAAAAAAAAAAATTACATTAGAAAAAATATCCTAACAATAATAACAGATTAAATAAATAAATTCAATATTTATACGAAAAATTTTTGGAAGGAAAAAAACAATACATTAAATGAAATTTATTATCAATATTATTTTTAATAAAACATATAAGAAAAAGAAAATAAAAACAAATAAAAGGCTGTAAAATAACCACAAAAATGAAAAACATTGGAAACGTTACTTTATTTTTTTTGGTTTTCATTATAGTCTTTGTACTAATAAGCTACTGTTTATCAAGCTTTTGGAATTCTGCAACCAAAGTTTGGAAACAGAAACAATGGTACTAAGTAAACTGTGATCATATAATACTGCACTTACAATAGTAAACATGCATGCATGTACTCCCTCAAACTTTAGTGGCTAGTTTGGACCAAAACCATAAATATGTTTTAATCAACAGATATGTTTTAAAATATATATATAAAACAAAATATAATAAAAATATAATTATATTTATTCAGTTTAACTATATTAACATATTAGGGATAATAATAAATACAATAAATTGGAACATATTATTTACTTTGTAATAGATAAATCAATCGATTTCAATTATTAATAAACTATATTTCCATGTGCTATTAGGTTCCATGTACAATTCATATACTAAGTGAAAAAATTTAATAAATCTCATTTCAAAAAAAAAAAAAAAGTATGCTTTATTTTAAAATGGGATTTATTAAAATAAATTAAGAGCATAATTTTAAGACTTAGTCGTGTATGACATGCAATTCATATTTATATATATCCAATTAATTATATATAGCTTGATGAAGATATAAAATAATCATGAACCGAGAACCATATAACATACATATACATATACATATACATATGCAGTATTATCTATCATCAAATTTTAGAAATAAGCTTAAGAATTGATGTAATAAGAGATCTGTTGCAGTCTCTATCGAGAAACCCAATAAATCATCAATCAACAAATAAATAATTTGGAAAAGAAAATTATTAAAGAATATTCATGACAAACGGGCTCAGTCCGTACCTGTAAAGGTCGTTCGTCCTACAAGGCCCATTTGTCCGCGGTGATGTATCATGGAGCCCCCTCTGCGTGAGAAGAACGCCAACCTCATTGCACATGAGGTGGCATTATTTTAGTGGATCAACATCAGTCACAGTGACCATTGCGGTAATATTAGCAAGAGCCACCAAACTTAAAGAATGTCTTCCACATTTCTCATCCATTTCTATCTTTATCTTCTCTCCCCCTGGAGCCCTTGATTTTCTCTCTCACCGATTCTCCCTCTTTCTCCGATATTTTCTCAGGAAGAGTAAAATGGTGAGTAATTCGATCACCGATTCCTTCCTAGCCGAATGATGCTCACTTCTCTTTACCCATTTTCAGTTTCTTTCCAAGTTTCAATCCAAGGTTTTGTTCACATCTTTCCAAAGGGAAATCCTTGAAGGTAAGATCCTTTTGATTCACTTTCTATTATGGTTTTGAATGGGTTTCGATTTTCTCCAAGTAAGGTTACCAATTGATGTCTGGTTTTTGTTTTTTGTTTTTTTTTTTTCACGCTATTTGGGTTTTTTTTGTGTTGTCAGTACATCGGTTCGTTGCTTCTCTCCCTCTCTCCTAAACTGCAAGCAAATCGGAAGATTTCCCTACTGAAGTTATGAAAATCGGAAGATTTTATTCACTGTGATTGGGTTGTTTTTTGGTGTGATGTATATCCGTATGTATTTGTTTGATTTTGTTGAGGTTATTTTCTGTGAAGTAGTAATCCACCTGATCAAATGTGAATATGCAAATATGGTTTTTATTCTGTTTGGATTTTTTTTTTTTTTTTGTCATGTGTATGCGTATGATGTGATTATAGTGTAAGAAATCGACTCATGCAACACGGAGAGAAGAAAGAAAGAAGCATACCTAGCACTGCCGAGATTCAGGAGGAAGCAATTCAAAACACACACAGATATTTGAGTCGGATTCGATCTATAAGAGGAAGTCAATAAGAGGAAGGGATAAGATCGAAAACGTAAAAAGACAATAATATTTAGGCGGCGGTGAAGCAAAACGTGAAACAAAAGTGGTAATTTAAGGATACAAGGAAGGGCAAAATTGGAAATAAAAATATTAGACGAAAATACTGTTCATCCGGGATTCACATTTATATATATAGTAGATATATATTCAAAAAAAAAAGTATATCTACTCTATTAAGTGACTATCTTACTACTATTTTTGCTTTCTGTTAATTTTTGTTATTTTCTGTGAACTTTTTTTAACTTTCCCGTTAAGTCCGTTTGTATTGTAAATGGATCTGTGGGTTGGCTGAAAGGGATAAGATGTCAGGTCTTCTCTTTAATTTTTTTTCACCTTTCCGTCTTCTTTATTTTTCTACATATTCTCATTCATTTCTCTCTCCAAAACCAAACTGCTTTCCTTCTGCCTCTTCGTCTTCTCTCTTCTTTGAGTCTTCTCTCTTCTCTTTGTCTTCGTGTTTGCATCTTCAGATTTGTTTTTTGCGGCGTTGGTTTTTTTTTTGCATGTCGTGGTAGATGTCGCCGAACGAAGGCCATTGCCTCCCAATCTCCTCCACTGCGCCTTAGAGCCTTTTTTTCATTCAATGTTTATTCAGGGACTCTATTTCTTACAATCTCTTTGATCACCGAGCAAGTGTGCGCACTTTTAAGAAATGGAAGTTTGGAGAGATTGGAATCTTAAGGTTTAGGACCATTGAAGATAATGGTCCTCGCGCAAAGGAGCCTATTGCAACTCTTTCTCTCTCCACCGTCCATGTAGGCTAGAGAAGCCTAGCTCTGACTTAGTTTCTTTTTTCCCTTTTTTTATGTGTTAACTTGTTCCAATCAATTTTTGGTCGGGATTGTTTCTTTATTTTTTGTTTCTTAGTCTGGCTTTAATTCTTGGTTTTTTCTTGAATAGGGTGTTGGAGGCCCTGATGGCTAAAGCCTCTGCTCAGTGAGAATTTCTTTGTTCAGTGCAAAGTTACACCGAGATTCCCACTAAGAGCAATTTAATAAATGGGTTTAGATTTTTTTCCCTTGCATTTCGTGGTTTTCTGCAGCTTTGGTTTATCTTTACACAAATATTTCCCTCTAAGACCCCCATTTTCTTACTTTCTTATCATTTTAATTTTCAGGGTGTCTACGAGAGGGACACGAAGAAAACCCTCAGTCAATCTCCATTGCAGTAGATCTCCGTCACTGGTTGCTCTGTAAGTATTACGGGTATTACTGCTCCATCACCGGTTGCTCTATGAATTTTACAATGCCCTAACCTAGAGATTTATTTCATTTATTTTTATTGCATATAGTGGCTAATGTTGCGAATCTGGTTGTGAATATATATGGTGTTGAATCTGGGTTAGAGCATGAGGAGAGCGAGAGATTCAGGTTATAAAAACGTCTTATGTAATTATAAATGCTTGAGGAGAGCGAGAAATTCAGGTTATAAAAACGTCTTATTTAATTATAAATGCTTTGGATCACGACACAATTAAAAAGCATGCCATGCAACAGTTTTATAAATGGATTTAGATTTTTTTTTCCTTGCATGTCATGGTTTTTTGCAGCGTTGGGTTTATCTTTACACAAATATTTTCCTCTAAGACCCTCATTTTCTTAGTTTCTTTTAATTTTAATTTTCAGTGAGAATTTTTTTGTAAGTATTGTTGGGTCAAGAAGCCTTGGGCAGACAATGACATAGAGCCTTTACTTTCTTTCTTTGTTTTCTTGTATGAATTGGCTATGGGAATAAATGACATGTCCCTGATTTTGGAAATGAATGATTTTATTATCCAAGAACATAGGCTGCTTGGAAACTTGGTTAGAGTGCTTAGGACATGTATTGTGTAGACCATGAGGGGGTCATAAAGTATTGGGCAATCATTGGCATGAGCCTTCTTCAAAATTTAATTTTCCACATGTATATTGCAGGAAGAATAGATATGCTGTTGTTTTGGTTTAACTTTTTTAAAAAATCTTTACTTATAAAAAATGTTTTTAAAAAAAAAAATTATGATGTTTTAAATCATAAAATGCTGACCAGTGGTCTGTAGTTTTATGATGGAAGTTTTAATACTCACTCATATTTTTAACATGCTTTGTTTCTATCCCATGTGAAAAACAAATTCTTAGTTATTCCTACTTATATATAAAAAAAAGTTATTCCTTAAGCAGTTGGAAAGCGTTCTTCAAGTAAATGAAACTTCAATAAGGTGTTGACAACTTGCTCCTTTCAAGTCTGTTTTGTTCACAGATGTAATTTGATAGCCAAACGTTGTGTTGTCTGCAATAGTTTAAATCAAGTTACTCTTTTAGTGTGGAAAATAAACACGATTTATTATTTGCTGCAGTCAAGATGATCTTTTACTCAGGAGTCGAGATCAGTCATGATTTAATGTGATTTGTCTCTAGGTGCCAATTGTATATTTGAATGTCAAAAAAAAAAAAAAAAAAATCTGGATTGGTTTTTCTTGCTTAAGCAAGTTACAATATTAACAGTCGTTTCTTTATTTATTTGATTTTAATTCGTGTGGAGGAAAAGATGGAGCAAAAGATTTTTAACTGAAATAATTAAATCAGGATTTATTCTAATTAAATCAGGGTGTCTCTTTTCATCTTGTATTAAGTGTATATGTGCTTTAGAAAGTTGTTCCCATGCTGATATGCATGTGTATGATGACTAGGCACATTTGCCTCCCATACTCAAAGGCAACAGGGTTCAATAGCTTCAGTTATAGTCATTGGTAGTGGTATATTGGGTGTAGCTGCTGCACATATCCTCAATGATGCATCATTTAAGGTGATCATATGTAATGCAGTATATCTCTTTTTCTTTACTAAAAGCTTTAGGTTGGCAAGACTCTATATTGCTTTCTGCAATTTGTTAATATTGTCATTTTTTTAGGTGATCTTGCTAGAATCAAGGGATAGATTTGGCAGTCGTATTCATACAGACTACTCGTTTGGTTGTCCAGTAGAAATGGGAGCATCATGGTAAGTTTGCTTGTTGTTTTTTGTGAATCCATTTCCAAACTCTGGATGTAGTAAATACAAATGGATTCGTTGGTTATGCAATGAAAATTAAATGGTGTTTTTATCTATAAATTCACAATGCTCTGTTAGTTCTTGTGGCACACTATCCAATTTATTTGCTTTATTATCCATTGTTCATGGGCTATCTCTGCATACTGGTATGGTATTAGCTTTAGCATCAATTCCCCTCTTCTGGATTAAATTCCATTATTTATAGTCCATTATCTATAGTTTAATTTTTATTTTCACCTTTTTTAACAGATACTTCATAAGATCCTTGAAATATCAAAGACAACACTATTTCTCTGTTGCTTAACCACATCTGGAAATTAATGCCACCATAAATGTTTCATATCAATTCATTGTTGCTAGATGAATTAATGTTTCTTTGTTGCTTCTGTTTTCTATATCCTCTACAATACTTTGTTGTTTAAAGCTCCCTGAACAACAGCTTCCATAGGGCTGATAACTCTAGCTAGATGAATAGCTGCATTTCTTCTATACCATTCACACTTTTTAAAGTTACAGTAATAATGATTTAAGTTATATTTTAACTTTGATTTATTTGCTTATTTCTTTCTATTGCATAAAACTTGAAAAATCAAGGCAGGAATCCAAATCCAAAGATGAATCTTTGAGGAAGCTAGAAGAGAACTTACAGAACCTTGAGAGCAAGGCAAAATGCAGAGATTAGAGTCATAAAAATCTACATGAGAAGATCAAAAAACTTGAAGGCCAGATTGAGTTGAAGGCAGCCATCCACAACCAATATGAGAAGCAGCTTTAGAAATTATCTGAGAGATTGAAGGGGAGGGAAGAAGTCTGCAGTAATCTCCAGCAAAAGGTTGCTTCCCACTTGAACTATAGCAGATAACTATGCTTTTTATTATTATTATTATTATTATTATTATTATTATTATTATTGCTAAATTTGGATTATTTCTCCTTAAGGTCAAAGAGTTGGAGACCAAGCGTATAGAATAACAGCACTCAGAATCTGCATATTTTCAACAGAAGGTTTGTGTATCTAACTCTAAAGTGTGAATCATTTATAATAAAGTCACTACTATTATACTGTTTTTTTTTCTGGTGTTAATCAAAATTCCTATTGTTTCCATCAAATTCTACAGCTTCTGTGAATCCAAAGGCGGCTCTTTATCCTCGCCTCTCCAAAGGGAAGTCTTGAAATGAGGTTTGTTCATTATCTCTTCTCTATACATGGATATTATTTACTAGGCCTACCTGAATTATTGATAGGATGCTATAAACAATATATCACAAGTGTTAGTTTCATGTGGGTCTAATAGTCGGTGTCGCTGAGGGAGTTGTGACCATTAAAAACACGTCTGTCCTTTTGTCTCTCAAAATTATCAACTTCTGAACATGTCTCCTACTGTATTTACAATCATGTGATTGTCTTGTCTGGCATTTGAAAGAGTTCTTCTCAATAACATACATTTTTATAACAGAAATAAATTAAAATAGAAAGCACGGAAGGGAATAATGTGACCAATCCGAAGCATAGAAAAATCTCCCCTGCACATAAAACCCTTTCTGTTCTTATACCTGTGTTGGTAATTTTCATTGCTTCTTTTATGGTTGTTGGTGGTGTGTTCTTGATTTTAGTTCTCGATTTTCTCTGCTTTGTTGGGTCTGCGAGGTTGCTTGGAGCATTTGCCATATATAAAGAATGTTGCAGCACAAGCTTCACAGAAAGAGCGGATGATTCAAGTTGTTGCAGACCTTGACCGATTCAACCAACAACAGCACAAAAACTTCAATGTCGTCTCGATTGATCCCATACAAGATGACACAAAATGACACAACACAAAATGACGAATCACAGTAGAAAAACTAAAGAAGTCACGTTTTGAACTAATGTTTTTGTTAGACTTGTATGTGAAACTATCAATATGATAAATTTGTATTAGATTATGTTGAATTTTGAACTAATGTTTTTTTTTTCTAATCTATGCAAACATGTAATTGTTATACTCCACTTAACTATCATTATCCAAAAATATTTATTAGAATTTACATTTTTTTCCATATGCATTAAATTATTCATTGAGGTCAATTTTTTATGAAAAGCATATTATTATTAGGTAAACGTGCTTTGCACGTTGCTCCTGTCCTGGTGTGTGTATATATATATATATATATATATTTGTTTGAAGGAATATTATTAATAAGGAGGCAAGCAGCTTATCATGCATCCTGGACAGAGTTACTAAGAAATATTAACCTCATAAATTCAAACAGAGAGTTTCCAAGTTTAAATCACGCATGAAATTTACTGCTTCTTACCTTTGAGTTCCTTCCAGTTGTAGCCCCTACCCGTTTATTGGAACTATTGGCATTTTCAGTAGATGAAGAATGTTGTCCTGGAACATGCATAAAATAAGAAACATAATATGTTTAATCTCCAGAATCTATATTCAGTTTAGACAATACTACAAAATAATAGTTTAAACTAAGGAGAAGATAATCACCCCAATAAATTGTCATTCTAGATCCAAGATGTTCAACATAGTATATATATGATATTCACTATATATATATGTATATATATATATAACCAAAATCCTAGCTTATATAACATAGAATCCCTTGCCAATCATAACCACATAGAGTGACCACAACACATACCACACTCACTACAAAAAAAGGGCATTTGAGAAGGAATATTTTTCAACGAGAATGACCATTTGAGACAAAAAGGGACTCATTTTAGTAGGAAATAATCATTTTCATAAGAAATAGCTGGCAACAAATAAACAGTTTTCTTGTAGTGACTACCTGGCAAAAGTACCAATAGATTTTAATCCAATCCATCAAGGGGTGTTACTTCACACAAAAATCCCACAAAAATTAAAAATTCACCAAAAGAAGGCATCCTAAGCATGAGTCGCAATGTAGATCTAAGTTGTTCTATCACTCACTTCTAAAAGGAACTTTTGCATCAATTTGGAGTAAACACATGAAAAATTACCTTGAAGGTGCCGCTAACCAACCTTTCACATAGGCATTCCCATATTGGTTTCTCAATAGAGAATGTCCCACCTACTCATACTCAATCCATATATTACTATCACTTAACTCAACTAACAAAATCACATCACAAACTACCCATTAATCCTCATCACTTCACAACTACTAAATCCCTAGTCCACGTAAACTCCACATAGAACATATATACAAATCCCATACTCCAAAATCTTTATACTTCACCTACAACTCCCATTCAATACCAACCCAACACGTAACTCTTCTTAATTCATCATAACCAACATATTCAATATATATGGTTCTGTCCATATCAATTATACAACAACTCAAACACAATCACTAACTTTATAAGCTTCATTCACACAATAGATTCAATGTACAAAATCTGTCCAGCCACTATACAACCATATAATGGTCCTTCAAGCTTCCACACACAATCTACGCATCTAATCACATAAACATAGTAATCTAGGAAAGATAAAGGGAATAGGGATTATACAAAAAATTAATGGGCTAGAGTTGTTGCTTGTTGCTTGTCGCTTGAGGTTGTACCAAAACATATTAAATCGAGTGGTTGAGCATGGACGCTCATGGTGGCTTGAGGTGTTGTTGTCGTGGCTGAGGCACAGTGAGGGGGGTCGAGAGGAAGGTTTTGTTGGCTCACAAAAACTATAGTGGCTCGTGGGGGACTAGGCATGAGGGAGGTGCTACCGAAGGTGGGGTTGAGTAATGATGGTGGGTTTTGATTTGAGTTGTTGCGGCTGATGGCTCACATATTCAGTGTTTGTGGGTTGCGTATGGCGGTTATGGTGTCGTGGGTTGCTACGCCGACGGCTGGAGGTGGCGCATGGCGTCGTTGGTGACTACAAATAGAGAGAAAGAGAGAAATCAAGGGAGCGAAATATAGGGAAAGAGAGGGTTTGGGAGGAGGGAAGAGAGAGACGCGGTAGCGGAGGTCTTAGGTTATGCATCAACGTCGGAGTGGCGAAGAGAGGTGGCCAACACGAGAAAAGAGAGGAAGGGGGAGAAATCGGGTGGAGGAGAGGGAGATACGGAGAGACCTCTATGGGTGAGGGTGAAGTCGAGGGATAGGAGGGGGTTGTTGGCCGGATACGGCGTGCTGGTGGAGGTGGTGTTGCCGACGGTGGCGGCGAGGGTTGGCTGGGAGCACGCTGAAGAGTCACGGTTGGGAGACGGCTTGTCTCACTTTTCCAACCTTATCAGCTTGTATCATCTCTATATAACAAGTAGGGGTTCAATTCAATTTGGTTCGGTCCGGGACAAGGATTCCCTCCATGGATACAAAGGCTCAAAATTTGCATCGAAGCGGCGTGTGTGAACTACCTGCACATGGGAGTGAAGCACCTCATCATCCACCGTGACGTGAAGACAACCAACATTTTATTGGACAAGAATTGTGTGGCCAAGGTTTCTACTTTCAGGTTGTCCAAAGAAGGTTAAGATGACAAGGC
Organism: Pterocarya stenoptera; assembly: GCA_003123785.1. Taxonomy (NCBI): domain Eukaryota; kingdom Viridiplantae; phylum Streptophyta; class Magnoliopsida; order Fagales; family Juglandaceae; genus Pterocarya; species Pterocarya stenoptera. Next base: position 536,459 of record QEOT01006447.1, on the reverse strand, counting down.
GGTTAGCACCATGGTAAAGGGCACGTTCGGGGATTTGGATCTGGATTACGCCAAGCGTCGACAACTGACGAAAAAATCAGACGTGTACTCATTTGGCGTAGTGCTCTTTGAGGTATTATGTGCCTGAAAAGCACTGAATCCAAAACTGGAGGAGGAGCAATGGAATTTGGCCAATTAGGCTCGGAAATGCATTAAGAAGGGGACCCTGGGTGAGATCATAGATCCGAATCTGATGGGCAAGATAGCTTCGGAGTGTTTCAAGGTGTACGTGGATATCGCAGATAGTTGCGTGCGTGATTAGGGGAGCCAAGTGTCAACGGCCCACCATGAACGATGTTATGGATAAACTTAGCTTTGCATTGCAATGGCAGAAGGAAGCAGACGCTGCGAAGGGGAAAGTCAATCCCGACGGCAAGGAAACCTATACGGAGGCATTATCATTTCATGTTTCTGATACCACTGAAACTTGCCAATACAATAACATTTTCAGCGGGCACGTGTCGGAATCGGATAATGGAACTTGGTTGACTACAAATAATACAGGGATGACCTACCCAAGTCTTGATTATGATATTGTTAAGTGTGAAGATGTGTTTACGGACACCCGCAACGTCTCCAAAGCTTAAAAGTGGTCTTTTTCTATGTTTTCCTAGCGTACATGTGGGGTAGTACTTGTTATATAAAGATGAGACAAGCCGATAAGGTTGGAAAAGTGAATAACAAAGAAGAGTAATGATACTCATCATCCCAACTTTCATCATTCTCCCATCATCCTATGATGTGGTATTAGTTGATTGAAAATTATTTATTATATTTTATTTGTGAACTTATCATCTAATGCCATATCATGGGATGATAGAAAGATGATGGAAGTTGGGATGATAAATAGATTTTTCCAATAAAGAAAGATAGAGAAGGAAGAAAGGATATGCAACATGCGCGTCAAAACCAAGTCGTTTGCTATCATGAATACTTTTGCTTTCTGGGTCCATGTTCAATTATGTATGGAACTTTAGTGTGTGCAATTATTAATCTTGTTGTCATAATCATGTTAATGGAGTAAATGTACGTTCAAGGGATTGAGGTTTTGGAAGATGGTGGTGAAGTGTATTCCGGCGGTGTTAGATAATTCAAAGTGGAGAGTTCGGGGATGGGAATATTTCTTTTTGGAGATATCATTGGTTGAATGAGGGTCCTCTTACTAATCATTATCCTGTGGTGGATGTGCCAAAGTTGATGGTGGCGGATTTAAAAATTGAGAATGGCTGGGACATTGAAGTCTTAGAGAGGCTAGTAGGATTTCATAAAATGGAGGAGATTTGTAGCTTTATGGGTGCTCATAAATCAGGACAAGATTTGCTTGTTTGGTTGCATAATAAAGATGGTGGATTCTCTACCAAAAGTGCATGGCAATGTATTCGGGTTACTACACCAATTGTGCCTTGGGCTAAGTGGGTTTGGCATGAAGCTTTACCAAAGAAAATTTCTATATTAATGTGGAAGGTTTATCATAACAGTTTAAGTGTAGATGATAGATTGCGGAGAGTTGGTATTCCTATTACTTCCAAGTGTAATTGTTGCAAGCTAGGAGGTTATGAGGATTTAAATCATGTCCTTGCTGAAGATGATTTGGCTTCCGGGATTTGGAAGCGTTTTTCTATTAGTTTGGGCATTCCTTATGACCCAAATAAACATTGGTTTGAGTTGGTGTCCCATTGGTTTAGACGTGCGTCTAGCAAGTCCCAGATGGGTTGTATTTTGGGACTCCTCCCTTCTATTATTATTTGGAAATTGTGGAATTGCAGATGGAAGGTAAAAGTAGCTCAGCGGAAGAGATTTGGAGGGAAATTTGCTGGTGGCTAGGGCGGCTGCAAAGTCACTTTACTAAATCTACAAGGATGGCTTCTTTCGATGTGGAGAGGTTGAGAGAGTTGAATGTTCCGATTGTCATGATGAAGGCTGTGCAAGTTAAATTGGTTCGCTGGGTAAAGCCTAGTAATGGAAGGTTTAAATTAAATATTGATGGTTGTAGTCTTGGAAATTCGGGGAGGTTAGGCGCAGGAGGTGTTATTCGGGACTGGCATGGTGATTTGGTCCTTTCCTTTGCATGCAATCTAGGGGTGGGTTCTAATAATCTTGCTGAGTTGAAGGCCCTGTTAATAGGGTTGAAATATTGTCGAGCTCTGGGCTTAATCATGTGGATATTGAGTCTGATTCCTTAGTGTGTGTTTCTTGGGTTCAGAAGAAGCATTGTGGAGTATGGTACTTAGAAGATTTCTGGGAGGAGGATATGAGATTGTTCGAAGGTGGAGATTTTGTTATTTATCATATTTATAGAGAAGGTAATGCGACGGCTGATTGTTTAGCAAAGATGGGTGCTCATGGTTTTGGAGATCTCTTTTGCATGTTTCAAAACCTCTTAAAGGCTTGCTTCATACAGATAAACTATCCTTGCCTTATTTGAGGGGTCATTGAGTGGATGTGGTGTTTTGGGTATTGGTTATTGTTTTGTTTTTTGGTGGGGTTTTTTGTAGGCATTGTGCGTATTGTGCTATCTTTTTATGATTGTGTTGTTATTAAGGTTTTCCTCCGCCATAAGTGAGGGATTTTAATAAAGCTGGGGAATGATCATTCTTGGACATGTGACCTCAACTCTTTCATAAAAAAAAAAAGGGTACTGCATGAAAATTCTATGTATTATAGTAATTGGTAGGGTAACCCTTGTTATAACTTATATATTGGGACGTTTGAGACAAAAATATGTCTTCATCTTTTTCCTTTTCGATAATTTTATTCTCATTTATTTAGTTTTAATTATAAATTAGTGGATGATCATCATGAATAGTATCGATGTATCAAGGGCAAACTAAAATGGGGTCATTGATCCACAAGGGCCAACTAAAATGGGGTCATAAATAAGTAACTCATCCCAAAGAGACTTAAGCCGTCTGTAATATACACTTATAGTGTCAGAGTCTTGTTGAAGGCTGGCAAGGGTCTTCTTGAGCTAGTAAATACGAGGTCCATTTTGATGGGAGAAACGGTCCTGAAGATTAAGCCAAAGATCACGGGCATTGTCTACGAAATCAACGCTGGATCGGATGGAAGGGCTTATAGAGTTATGAAGCCATGAAACCACCATATCAGGGGCGGCTCAATACAAATTGAGGCCTTAGGCGAAATTTAACCGAGTCATTTGTAATTATAATATAATAAAATATAAATTATTATATAGAATATTTTCAAAATTTTCAATAAAACAAGATTTTATTTAAAATATTTAAATACAGCTTTTATAAATTTATATTTATAACAACTTAAAATAAGACCTCAATGCAATTTTTGTGCCTCAATTGAACAAGATTTTTAAAAAAATATTTAAAATATAAATAATTCATTATATTACTTATAAAAAAAATCAATGTATTAAATATTAAATTTAGTATTATGAGGCCTTGCACACATTGAAAACTATATAAATTATTTAAACTTTTATTTAATGAAATGGTTTTTTTTTTCAAAAAAAATTTTAAAAAAAAAACACTTCATTTTTATTTTTGAAGGCCTTACAAAAAGTGGGGCCTTAGGCAATGGCCTAAGTGGCCTTACCATGGAGTCGGCCCGGCACCATATCGTTGCAGCGCTCCCATAAGTCAAGAAGAGGATCATCGAGGTCTGTTGGTTGAGAAATGGAACCAGTGATGAAGTAGATTTTATTTTTGGCACGGAGAGCTTGTCTTATTTCACGGGACCAAGTGGGGTAGCATTATCACTGGTAAGCAAGTCGGTGACCAGAACGAAGATAGGGTTGTCGCCGTTGTCCAGCCAAAATGGGTTGCTAGGGTCAGTGAGGTTCAGGTATTGGGCCATGTTTGTGGCATGGAAGGTGTTTGATATTTGGTCTGAATGAGCAAAGGAATTTTTGGGACTGTTGGAGGAAGAACTGTCGGAACCTTCGAAATCCTCCATGGGTGGCTCTCAGGCTCGTGATACCATGTTAGTAATCCAAATGGTGAGAAGCAAAAGCAAAGAGCAGTGCACGAAGGATGAAGAAAAAGTTCTGTATATTCCTTAATGATTTTACTATACATAATGCCGTGGGTATATATCCCTCTTGTGTAACAAACTAACCAACTATGTACTAAAAAGGAAGCTAGCTAATAATAGAAAAAGTATTTACAGATAAATGGAAAACGAGGAAACTAGTGTAATTACAAATCAACCCTTTTCTATACTTGTGCTCAGACACCTTGTTGCTTGATTCTCTATACTGTGTAATAGTATGTGTAACTGTGATGCATAAGAATAATAAAACGGGATTGAAATGATATGAAAAACGCATTTTGTCAATTACTTCTCCTTTCTTCTCCTTTTTATCATCTTTTGGAACAAAATTTCTTCGTTTCACTGACGAGAAATATTTGACACAGATTTGATGATACAGATTTGATAGATTTTACATTAATATCGTTGGACTACCTTAAGAAAGTTGATCAGCACAAATATGCCAAAAAAAAAAAAAAAAAGTTGGGACAATAATATAATCTAATTTAGTCCGGCGCGCTCAATAACAAAAAAATTAAGCTTAATTAATTTACATACACCCCCATCATGCACGCATTCTGTTGGCCGGTATTTTTTAATAAATATTGTTTGTGACGTTTTTTTCAAGTGCATTAATTATGGTGCATGGCATTTGAATTTGAGAGTAGTCATCAACAGAAATTATATTTACAGTAGGGGATTGGGTGTTTAACGTGTTTTTAATTCTCAAACCGTTAATAGCGCGCTTTGTTGCTTCTGGAGTTACTGTGCGTACGTGTTTAGAACTATTAAGCAAAATCCTATAACGACTACATGGTATTGCATTTTTTTCGAAAGAAAGTTATGCTTGACCATTGGGAGATCGACGTTACTTTTATCATTATTTTTTAGTTAACTAGTTAACGTTCATCTATATATATTGGGTGTTTTAAGTTGCAGTTACTCAATGATTTTATGTGATGGAGTGTTTCTTTCATTTTATTTTTTTTGAACGTACGTCATTCACTTTCTTTTGAAGCCTTTAATATCATTAGTGCAAGGGCGACGTCGCTCCTCTATTGATGATTCTATCGTTTAAATTTTCTGCCGGATGGTTTTTTGAGTGAATTTTTTTTATCATTCTTAAAAGTCTTCAAAAGTTTTCTGAACAAAACGTAGTAGTGTGTTAGTTGTCTATTTCTGTACGTACAAGAGAGAGAAAAAAAAACATGTGTACGTAAATACTTTTTAGTCTATTTACATACAATAGAGGTGTTCTTTGAGTAAAGTTTTGAGTTCAACCACTTATATAGAGTAGGTTTGAACTATACGACGATCGGTTGGACTATTGTATCGTTGAGGAAACAAGTTATGAGGAGGTCATATTTTTGATGCAATTCACTTCTTAGGATGAATTCGACCTAAATTTTGGCCGTAGCGAGGAAGTATGAACTGTAAATGAGTTGATGGCTACATTATTTTGGCATCACAAGAGACAATGCCATGACTATTTCAAGAAATCTGAGACGTTGGAAGAGGTTGCTCAGTCCTCTTTTCAAAAAATTAGGTTAAACGATTGGAAGAAATATTGTGATCTTTTTGCATGTCCAGAGTATTAGGTATTCTAGATTTTTCCCCTATAACAACTTATATACTATATATTGGTTTCATAAATTATATTTAACACTTTTAATTTCTCCTGTAGCATTTAAGTTCTATCAATGCACATAATAGAACATCTTTGACAATCCAATACCTTTGCTCTGGTTCAAGGTTATTTCAATGTCTTGCCGATAAAATGGTAATTAATTATTAAAATTCAATCATTTTTATCATATTCTTTATTTAAGTACTAACATGATTTTTTAAATTTACTACTGTAGCTTTGTTAGAAATGCAATGATCCTAAAAATCTCATCCTCATTCATTTCTATGTTGCTCTACTCACACCGATGCGCACAACGAGTGGATTGATCCTGTCACCAAAGATAATTATGTACGTAGCATTCATTTTGTGTGAATAAATTATGCCAACTTGTGAATGGATATTATGTTTTTTATTATTTATTTTAATATGTTACTTATTGTGTGGTTTTCTTCCTAATTCTTGTAGAAAAAAAATGATTGAGATGTAGTCTGCCTCTGAGGAATCTTCTTCCAGTGACAACGACAAATATATGCAGGTCCTCGAGACCAAGTCTGGCTTGGTTAGAGGTTTGAGACGTTCTTTCAAGTGTGTTGGTTCATCCTCCATCGCCTCAATTTCAGAAGTTAATAATCTTACCAAGGATTTGGATAATGCACGCCAAAAAATTAAGCAGATGAAGTCGAGACAGTAGGAGTTAGAGGCTCTCCTATCGTGACAATTCAATTTAGAGACGCATTTAAAGGAGCTTCAAAGAGGCCAGAGGAAAGAATACACATTGAAGTTCAAGAACAAGTACAAAGGGATATACTGGTTCAGATGGAACGTGTTATGTCACTGAGCAAGATTACAGTGGGCGATGAAAGAAGAAAAAATAAACCCTATCATTGTTCAAAACTTTTTTCGTCTAATTTTGCAACTCTCTAAAATATGTTCATGAGATGATATCATTTGTAGTGTAAGATGATACCATTTTTATGTTTTTTAATTTTATGAAATTATTAATTTTAATCAGTACGTTTAAATGTAATTAAAAAATGTTTGAACGTGCCTTTACGTGGAAACAACGTTCAAACGTAACCACATGGACGTACGATACATTCATTCGAATGTAAGGAATTACGTTTGAACGTAAATACTCCACAAACATTTGAACGAAAATTTCTTAATGTTTGAATGATTAAAGAAAATGAGTTTGAATGTATTTATGTTACATCTGAACGTTTAATTTTTGACGTTCGAACAATTGCCCGATAACTTACGAATGCAAAATTCAAGAGTCACATTACTAACGTTCGTTTTCATATGATGGACAAATCATTTATAATAGTATTGTACTAGGTTTGTTTGGATGACGAGGGTTCAGCCTTGGGAAAGTAGGTCAATAATTGAATTTGAGAAACTAATATATAATTGGGCCCCTCGTAAATTGATAAACTAATTGGCGCGATGTAACGAATTAAATTAATAAAATTTGTTTTCATGAAAAGACAAAACTTGGGCCCCTCCTCGTAAAAGCATATTCTTTCCGAGTAATGATCGGGACATGATCCATTAAAGCATGTAAGGGGACTTGTTTCCCTCTATTTTCTCTCTTTTTGGAAAGCAAAAACGTGCGAATCCTAATAGAATTCGGGAAAAATGTACTTTAATTGTAAATTTTTAATTTCAAAACCTGAGTTTTGGTCATAATCAAATAAAAACCGTCAATTAGAATTTAATCCAAGTGAGACCTGAAAAGGAGTAGGGGACACATGATATAATCTTTTTATTGAAATAATACTTTATATCTGATAATTAATGTCACCACGCAACCGAGAGAGAGTAGGGGATTAATACATGTAATCTTTTTTTTTTTTTTCAAGAATATCCTATGATCATTTGTCCTAATTCAGGCTTTGTCAAGCGCGTGCATTTTCTTTTTGTAAAAGAGTAATATTATGTACAAATTTTAAATAGATAAATTTTATATAAATTTTTTATAAAAAAATGAATTCCACTAATAAATTTATATTTTTTTTAAGTGTGATGCACTTTTTACCAAAGCTTAAACGAGATTTATATATTTAAAATTGGTAAAAATGGTTGTCATGAATTGTGCTGTCATTAATGGACATTGCATTCTTTGGAGATCGGGGACAGAAAATTGTTGCTTAATTAAATAAAATAATATAAGCACAAAATCATTTCAAAATTACGTACTTTGATACTAACTTTTAAATAAAATATTATTATTTTTTTAAATTTATATGTTTTTTGTTTGCTTTTTAACAAAAAGCTCAGCATGTTACAAATAAAGTGAGGAGGACCGCTCATCAAGTCACCCACGCTACCTCTTAGACAGGTTTGGTTAACTCTGTCTTGGACAGGTTTGACCTGTCTCTTAGACTTAAAGTCTAGAGAGATTTACAGCTAAGACTAGATCATGTCAGTCACAGTGTGGACTGTAGAGCTATTAGTGTTTGAAGTTGGCTTGTAATGTATGTTCAGATCAAGTTGTAATGTCCGATTTTAATGAATGCATGATGCTTTCTTCAAAAAAAAGAGTCACCCACGCTACCATGGGAACATCTCAATACTCAAACCGATTCTGCTCGTCTTCTTACTCTTCCTTCTCCCTCATATTTCAATCGCTAATTCTACCCTCGTTACATTGCCGTTGATAATATTGCCCTCAACTGCAGCTTTCCTGGCAACTCAACGGATATGGATAAGCGCGAGTGGATTGGAGACATGGAGCCCCCCAAATTCGCTCCATAGAAGAACGTAATCAGAAATCTATTACCTCTAAAGCCCAAAGCCAAGACTCGTCTGTCGAAACTGTACCCTACATGCTGTCCGTTTATCCTATTCCCAATTCACCTATGTATTTCCTGTCACCTTCGGTCCAAAATTTGTTCGTTTGTACTTTTACGAAGATTCATACTCTGGTTTTGATGGATCTCTGGCCTTTTTTACCCTCAAAGCAAACAGTAAGTTCACCTTACTTATCAGTGCTTACATTCTTGCTAATTACTTGGGGGGCTCAAAACGTCTTACTAAAGAGTTCTGCATCAACTTTGAAGAGGATCAAAATTTGAATTTAACATTCATTCCAACGCCAAGTACTGCTTCTAGCAGATTCTTTGCTTTTGTTAATGGAATTGAGATCGTTTCCATGCCAACGTACCTCTACTATAGTAGTCCAGAAAATCCAAGCCCACCATACGTTGTCCAAAATGTTCAGTTCTCTATAGACAACTGCAGGGCACTCGAGATGATTCTTCGACTCAATATGGGCGTGAGCTCGATATCTTCGAAGGGAGACACTGGCATGTTTAGAGAATGGTCCCTAGATATTCCTTAGTTGTTAAGTAGAGGCGTGATCCCCCGCCAGCCAGATTTGAAGCTCAAATACTCAGTAATACCAAATTACACTGCCCCCGATGACATTTATCGGTCTGCAATCACGATGGGTCCAAACATAACTTGGAACTTGCTTTCTAATTTGACATGGGTTTTACCCGTACATCCGGGGTTTTATTATCTGGTCAGGCTTCATTTCTGCGAAATCAAGCCAAATATAACGATGGTTGGCGAAAGGCCATTCATTATCTATATAGACAACAAGACAACCGAAGGTACCGCTGATGTAATTATGTGGAGCGGAGGAAGGGATACGCCTGTGTTTCAGGATTATGTAGTGATGATCCAAAAGATGGGAGTTGAGGATCATAAGTGTTGATGCTGTGTTTTGTGGGCCTGGGTAACTTCACGTAGGTAGTGTACGAGTGATCACCTGCACAGGAAACAATGGGGGGACCTCGAGGTCCGTTAATCCTCTGATACTTAAGTCAGTGATTGGCGTTGGAGATGATGAATAGTAGTCAAGACAAGATTATTAAACAGTAGTTATAGGTTGATCGATTATTTCTTATTATCCCCTGACCTATTGCTGGTAGTGCTATATTTATACTTACCGACTTGGTCTCCACGGTAGTGGAGTGTTGGATAACAGTGGATAATATGCTTGTGCTGTCTATTCGTCGAGCTATCTTCATGACGTCAGTTTGTCGAGCTACTAAGTGCTCAAGGCTGTTGTACATTGCTCGGGCTTTGGGCCGCATTGAATGTGGCACACCTTCTGTCTTGTGTTCCCTCCTATCTCATTAATGCTGAGTGTGGTCTGCCGCGAATTCCCTTACCTGGTAATGAGTGCTACATTCCTTGCCTCTCAAGCTTCACCCTTATTCCTTGCCTTGCTTTTGTCATGAACAGGGTTCAACCTGAACATCATACGGGCCTTGGCCCAGGTATTTCTATTTGTCCCAGCCCATACTGTGTACCTGGACCCCGATTTGGTCCCTGTCCTTGGCCAGGTCCGACTCGGATATAAGGTTTGGGGTGGACCTGGGCCCTACTATTAGCCCAGTATAGGGGATTTTCCCCCTTCACAGTACCCAACGAATTTTTAGCACACTTATGGGCTGGAATTTGTAAAATTCTTTTTCTTCTTCTTTTTTTTTTTTTTTAAATGGTCTCTAATCTGAGTGCGCAGAAGGTGAATGGGTACTTGCCCGTTCGCTGTTGGTGTGAACTGTATCCTGGTATCCCATGGCGAACCGCCATGCACGGCGTTTGCTTCTGGTGACCACCATGGCCACGACAGGAAATTCTGGCGACTGGTGCTGTGGCCCAGAGTTCTCGGCTGCACACGGCAGCGTTGGGCACCGCTCGGGTGCACAGGAACCCCTTGGGCTCCATGGTACGTACATGCATGGCACTGTACATACGTTGTACTGTGCACTTAAGTGCACAGTGCCATGTGTGATGTGCACAACACAGTGTTCTGTTGGGCACTGCTTGGCTGGACGTTCAATTTTTGTCCACATGTGCATGTGCTTGTGCATAAAACATATACCCGAGCTTGAAAAGTAAATGGCTCGGTCACTTAGGCTACAAGTGTTGTGTTATCTAGGCAACGTAGATTTTACTTGCTCGATCTTTTAAACTAGTTTAATAAAAAATGAAAGTAATGAAGTATGAAGTACTTATCTGGATGATGCTTCCTTTATTATTTGGAATTTATTCTGTGCACTGAAAAATCATCATTCTTCCACTTTTATTGCATTGTTCTTTTGTGTTATCACAGACTGTTTGTTAGCTCTTCCTTCCATTGCTTTAGTTTATTTTTCTTCACATCGCAAGCTCTGAAAGTGTGTTTTTGCCAACCTACGAAGGACACGCTGGTTATGGAACAACAGAGATCCCACAAACGGCGCCACTGTTGATGTCATGTTTTGCGAGCTTGGGAAAACCAGCGTAGGCAGTGCTGCGATGTGAATTATTTGGAGTCCCCGACAATATTCCAATGTGGCTGTACAGTGGCGATTCATACGTCCATGGCGGTGAATAGAAAATAAGTACAAGAAAAGTAAAAAGAGATGGACATCAAGATTTATGTGATTTGGCAATATAGCTACGTCCATGGGGTTTGGGGAGGGAAGCCTCCAGTATAATATATCTGTTTACAATTACTCATTGATCCTCATATCTCACTGTACAAAGAAGGTTGGGGCTCTTCCTCAATATATTTCCAACGATTCCCTATTGATCTGAGTACATACGTCCGTCTTCTATCCCCTTTTCTCTCTATCTATTCGTATGTTGTCCGGGCATCCCCTTTTATATGTTTGCCTGATCCTTTACTGTACATGTCAGCCTGCCATGAGTTGGCAGGTGTCCCTTGCATGAACACTTCTTATTCTTCTTCTGACCCTCTGATATTTATGGCCTCCTATATCCCTTTTGCCTCCCTCTTGTCTCCCTCTTACATTTACAGCCCTCTTGTCCCCCCTCTTGCCTTTTTATTGTCACCCTTTTTTGTCTCTATTGATGCCTTGGTGGGCTAGGCCCAATTTATGGGCCATGGGCATTTTCCCCCTCACAATAAGAGTACACTCTTTATTGCTCTACACCTTGGAAAAGCTACCAATGCAAACTACGATGCCATTTTAAATGGGGTAGAAGTGTTCAAACTGAGCGACAACGATAACAACCTAGCCGGACCCAATCCTGTCAGTACTTTGCTGGCCTCTCCACCTCCAGCTCAACAACCTGCTTCGACATCCAACTCAAGGAAAACAAGATTCATTGCCATTGGAACTGGTATAGGCTTATTCTTGGCCTTGCTCACTCTAGCTTGTTGCTTGGTTGTTTGGAAACTACGGACTTCTAAGCGTTATGATTCTTACTATCCAGTATCAAAGTGCTGGTTCTGGTCTGAGCAAAACAAAGGAAAGTCAACAAGGACAAAAACCTCATCACTGCCCGAAGAGCTATGCCGCCAATTCTCACTTCAAGAAATCAAAATAACAACCCACAGCTTCGATGAAGGATTAGTTATCGGAGTATAGGTTGCTATGGGAAGGTATATATGTAACACCCAGGTCCAGTACCAAGCCGCTTTCTTAAATTTTTGTAAGAGATTTATACGTATGAAGAACACAGTTAATTTTCGAGTATTATTTTTTTGTATTGATTGCAGATCCAAATTGTATTTTGGCGAATATCGAATATATCGGCCCCCAAGGCATGCATGTCCGTTTCTTCTGCATGCAAGTTTGTTTTAGCTAGGGTAAATGGAAACACTTTATATTCGCATGTTACACAAGTTCACGCACAGCCTCCATAGACTCCTCTTCATGCACGGCTTCATCATGTCTGTTTTCCACGGCATGCAGGATGCATGTCTCCTTCCTTCCTTCTCTATAGTTTTATCAGTTTTCATATAAATATATATATACATGCTACACACTTCACAAACACACCCTTCACGTAAATCGTTTTCAACTTAAGCTAAGGTTGCCGCTGCCTGAGTTGCAGTGAAGCAACACCTCCACATAGCTTTTGACAGAAGCCACTAGCCCCACGGCCCAGGCCACGTGAAAACCAGCAACCACCTAGACTCTCCCCCATAAATCGCAGCCACCTACGCACAATGGCAACAAGCCACAAAATTGCACCGCTGCCCACCACATTCTAGAAACAACCGACAAGCCACCACAATGTGCACTCAAGCCTTCGATCTACACCCTCGTGCTCAGCTTTAGTGCAAACACTGAAACTCCTTCGCATTCTGGTTATGGGAGATGGTTTTAGATAATAAGATTTAACTCTCCAGACCTCTGGGATTGGGACGTTACAATATAAGGGTTTCGGTGACGACGACACCATGACTGTGGTGATCAAGTGTTTGAAGGACGAGGAGAGATAATCCTTGTCTATGACTACACGTCCAATGGGACAGTACAAGAACACCTCTACGACACGGACAAGGATTCCCTCCCATGGATACAAAGGCTCGAAATTTGCATCGAAGCGAAATGTGGTCTGAACTACTTGCACATGGGAGTGAAGCACCCCATCTTCCACTGTGACGTGAAGACGACCAACAATTTATTGGACGAGAATTGTTTGGCCAAGGTTTCTGATTTCAAGTTGTCCAAAGAAGGTTAAGATGACAAGGCGGTTAGTACCATGGTAAAGGGCACATTTGGCTATTTGGATCCAGTGAAACTCGACGATACAATAACATTTTTAGCGGGCACGTGTCGAAATCGGATAATGGAACCTGGTTGACTTCACTACCACGTTGAATTTCTCTATTTTAATGAATTGCACTAGTAAATGCTACATTCAATCATCACTGGGATTGAGACAAGGGGATCCGTTTTCTCCTTATATTTTCATTATTGCCGAAGAAGTGCTGAGTCGTTTGCTTAACAAAAGTGCTATAGATGGAAAAATGCTAGATTACAAAACCCACAAAGGATGTCCTCGTATTTCTCATCTTTTTCATGCTGATGATCTTATAATCTTTTTAAATGGCTCCAAAAACTCTTTGAAGGCGTGTATGGATACTTTATAGACATATGAAAGCATTTCTAGTCAAAAAGGTCAACCACACCAAATCTGCGATAAATTTTGCTAAACAAGTTTTCACAGCACGAAACATGATTTGGCTTCAGACTATAGGTTTTCAAGAGGGTTCTTTTCCCTGTTTATATTTGAGTGCTCTTATATGTCCAGGCAGTATACAAGCCATTCATGTAGATTCCTTAATTTATAAAGTGCAAAAGAAGTTGGCCTTGTGGAAAGTTGCTTTACTCTCGAAGGGTGGTAGACTTGTCTTATTAAAACATATGTTGTCCAGTATTCCTATACATTTGTTAACTGTGCTTAATACATCTTGTAGTGTCATACACAAGTTAAATCAGATTTTTGCAGACTTACTGTGGGGCAATAATGAGGGGAAGAAGAAAAAGAAATGGGTTGCATGGGACACTATATGTTGGCCTATAGATGAAGGTGGTCTTGGTATACGGAAGTTGTAAAACATTGAGAAAGCTCTTCATATGAAATTTGTTTGGCAATTTTTGTATGGTAATTCTATTTTGGCCATTTTCTTCAGAGCCAAATACAAAGCTTAATATCACCCATTCTCCCTAAATCATGTTTCTTATGAATTACACTTTGGGAAGACTTTAAAACCATTGATCAAATCGGTGATTAGAGGGTCTGGATGGATCATAAATGAAGGAAATATCTCATTCTGGAATGAAAACTGGTCATCTCTTGGGATTCTTGGCAAATTATCGGATGTTATGGATTCCTCTCTAACAGTAGCTGGAGTTTTTGCTAGTACGGGAGGTAATTAGGAAAAAATTCAAGAGCTTGTGGGAAATCACATTTGTGAAGAGTTGAAGTTAGAACATATTCAACTTTCCTTAGGCCCAGATATTCTATATGAAGAGCGGAACAAAATGGAAAACTTTCTACCTTTATAGCTTGGCAATATAATCATGAACCTAAGGACAAACCACCGTGGGCCAAATGGATTTGGCATAGATTACTTGCGACTAAAATATCTATATTTATTTAGAAAGGTATGTACAATGGTTTGCCTTTTGACCAGAATAAGGAAGTTGCGTATTTCTATGGCCTGTAAATGTGAATGTTGTAAAATGGCTGGTTATGAATCTTTGAATCACTCACTACTTCTGGGTGAGATTCCAGCTTTTGTTTGGAATTATTTTGAGGCAGCACTGAGCCTAAAATTTGGACCAACCTGTACATGGGGTGGTAAACTTCATCAATGGATATCCAAGGCTCAGACGGTCTCACAGATCAATGTATATGTTGGTATTATTCCATCTTTAATCAGTTTGTTCCTATAGTTATATAAATGTAAAGCTCGAATGGAGGGAATTTTTGAAACAAGGGAGCAAGTGGTTTATAAAGTCAAGAATTTGTTGGCTCAAATTATCCACACAAAAACGAATAAGGCTTTTGATCAAATGCTTAGATGATGTGATTTTACAGCAACTAGGTATAATGAAGATGCATGTACAAAGAGAGAATATTCAAATTTTGAAGTGGATGCGCCCAGCACATGGTTTTGTGAAACTTAATGTAGATGGAAGCAGTCTTGGTAATCCAGGCAGAAGCGGAGGTAGTGGTGTTCTTCGAGATGCGGATGGCAAAATGATGATTGCTTTCATCAGGTTCTATAGTATAAACTCCAACAATGTTGCTGAGATCAGAGCCCTTTCAAACAGCCTTAAATTATGTGCTCAGATGAATATAACCCACATAGAGGCTAAATCTAATTCGAAACTTGTGGTTAGTTGGTGGGAGAAAGATGAGAAAGTTCCTTGGCAGTGTCAGATGTACTAGAAAGAGCCAAGATTGACGACTCGATCGAGGGTGGTGAGGCTACATTATACTTTTAGGGAAACAAATCACGTTACTGACAAATTAGCTAAAATTGGCACTGAAGGTATGGATTTCTTCTTTAATAATAAAAATAATCTTCTCAAGGACATTCTGGGAGCTATTCGTATGGATCAAGCAGGTTTCCGCATAATTCGCTATCGATAACAAGTTTGCTACAGGTTTTTCTTATCTTGATTTTTCGTGTAGGTATGTTATGTTATTTTGGTTTTGTATTATTTAGAACTTTGCATTTAATCTTTTGTATAATGTTTTGTTATTTTGCTTTGCGTCTTGCATTTTTTTGATACTTGAGTTTGGATTTTTGATTATTTGTAACCCTCAGGTATCCAGTTATAACCACTGTTTTCCTCCGCCATAAGTAAGAGCTATCAATAAAATTAAGGTATCGTCATCTTCTTAAAAAAAAAAAGAATAAAAGAAAATTAAGGTTAAGTATTTGTAGATTCTATTATTTACAAGCATGTCTATTTTATTATATATTGTATGAGATATTAATCATGAGATCATTTAATCACTATGAAAATTGTTGGAGAAAACATGCGAACTAATATATGAGAAATATGTTTTGAAAACAAGAATTGGAAATGAGAATGTGTAACTGTGAGATCCGAGTTTGATGATACAGATTTTATAGATTTTACATTAATATAGTTGGACTACCTTGAAAAGGTTGATCAGCGCAAATATGCCAAGAAATAGAAAAGATACTTGGGCAATGTTGTGCTTATGTCAATATTAGAATCGAGTGTATGAACTGAACTCAATTCGTAAAGCTCATTTTAGCTTGCACGTCGTGGTTACTAGCAATACATGGTGATCCTCATTTTGACCTAGAATTAACCTATTTTCCCTTCAAAACGTCAATATATGTTGTTTTTTTTTTTTCTTTTATGGAAATATTCAATTTCATTTTTAGAGTTGATTTTGGCTAGATATTTTGCAGGATTCAGATTTAGTTATATGTTTTATTTTTATGCAATAATTAGAATGTTAGATAGACGTTGAACGTCCACTAGGCCTGTGAGTTTTAGAACTCGATTTCAAATTTTATTAATAAACTTTACTCTCAAAGTTTTATCTTTATTTTTGTATATTTTCATAATCGCAATTTTTAATTTCATGTTGATTAACTAGCCACCAATATAATCTTAATTTAGTCTGGTGTCAATAGCGTAAAAAGCATAATTTTACGTACATTTTCAAATGCTGACCAACTGAACTTCGTTAACTAAGCAATTCTCCCCGCAGTTGGCATCGCATTCTACCAAACATGAACTTGGAGAAAATTGATTATCTGATGAGTACTAGAAAAAGCCATGCCTTTTCGTAAAGCCTATTGCTATTATTATTAGTGTTATAACTACTACAACTAAGTCAGCAATGTTCAATTCTTTTCAATTTACTATAGAAATCCATAACGACATAAAAATCCTCCACGTGCTAGGAGGGAGCTGAGCAAGTGTCAACTCGAAGAAACCCAGCACTTCTCGCACTGGTCGACAAAAGGGCAGCCTGAGGTCACAGGAGAACATGGCAGAGTACATCACAACCTTGGTTCAAGGAAGCACCAAGAATTCCACCGTCCAATGAACCCTATAGGTCTCCTTCGACGATTCGAGTTCAACATAAGTCAACGTCGAATGCCATGAGAAGTCAGCAGACTCCTCCGGAACAATGCTGCACTGACCATCGGCGACACAAGCAGTGTTGTGAGTTACAGTCACTCAAGAAGGATGTGAGGATTTCTTGGGAGCCATTGGTAATCAGAGGGGAACGATGCAGGGATAAGTGTTTGAAGGCAGAAAAGGAACACAGAACACCAAGTAGAAAAGGGAATGAGCAAAGTAACCCATCGCTAATAGGCAAAAAGGCTTTATATAGCGAAGATCAACGGTTGATCTCTCGAGGCGATAGGAACTCACAAGCCCCACTGGACACCAGAATCCCACAATCGCCGCAATTCCAATAGAGCATATCCAATGGTGTAACGTGGGAAATAAATAACTGCCTAATGTGAAGTAATGATGAAGGGACTGAAAGGACGCCATTTAATGCGGAATGGAACAATTAAAATACAGCCATTAAAGCTGGAGACGAACCGTTGCAAATTATAGAGTAAAGGCAAAAGGCCACTCGGACATAGCTGGAGAACAGGAAGGCAACAAGCAAGCGCCAAGAGGTTTGCAAACCCCTCCCCGGGAAAGGGAAGGCTGTGTGGTCCTAAGTGCAAAAGCTGGTAAATCAAGGGAACAAAGGAAGAAACTGTAAGGAAATTTTCTCCACTTCACAAGTCTACTGGGCATTGACCCAATACTTGGCCGTAGAGTCCAAGGTCACCCATGAAGCTAGAAGCCTATAAGGAAAAGTAACCAAATGGCTGATGGGACAGACCTACCTGACATCGCTCGGCCACACTCTAATCATGGGAACTTGTACAGAACAGAGCGGGAAATATGGAGAACCATTGATCCTCTGACATGAGAACATCGACGGATCACCAAAGATAAAGCAAGGTCAGGGAACCAAGCTGCATTAAAGGCGCTATTACCTAAACTACACGCCACATTAATGACGTCGTCGTTGAGCCATGCTGCATTAAAGGACATTGACAAAAGGAACAACACAAAGGGCAAGGAATCCATAGGGACAGACACAATTTGTCCCCCTCCCAGACCCTGGTATAAATAGCAACTCACATATACGAGAAACTCTCTCTAACTCGTAGACTCTCATACTTCTTTACAAATTTCAAAGAGAATTTACTGACTTTTAGTATCGGAGACTCACCGACCCCAAAGCCACCCTCTTCCAAATTGCCTTGATCTTCTCTATTTCGTAGACCCAAATTCTAAAAATTTAAGTTGTTAGAACTTGATCTAAAGATGTACAAGAAAAACGATGTTAACCATACCTTAATTGTTCTCACCCCAAATCCTCTTGTGTCACAACTATTAATGAAATATATATATAATGAGTGGTGCTACAGTCATCGAAAAATTGTCCCAAAGGATGTCCCGAATAGTACATTTCATTTTTTCATTTTTCATGTATTTTTTTAATCATCATAAATTTTTTTTAAAAATAAAAAATTCATAACATCATTAAAAAATAATTTTTTAAACATTAAATAAAAAAAATAGATTCGAAGAGAAATTTTTGAGATCCCTATCATTTCTCATACAAAAAATTTTCATAACCTCCTACTATTCACCTACACTCCACACTTCACCTTTTTCTTAATTTTTTTTTTAAATTTTTTTTATCAAATATTTTTTATATGAATAGTGAATAAAAATTTTGAAATATTTTTAAAAAAATAAATTCAAAAAAAATTTTAAAAATAATATTAAAAAATATGAAGTGTGGAATATAGATAAATAATAAGAGATTATATAACAAAACCCGTAGAGGTGATTTCCAACCTCTGCTTCTTCACAGCACGTGCACTTTACGGTACGTGCACTTTTAACCGGGAAATATTAATTCATTGGAAAAAATACTATTTTTATTGTTCAATTCTATCACTCAATTTTATTGTTGTGCTTTTTTATTTTTTTTAAGTTAGTGATTAAAAAAATATTTTTTTAATAATATTATAATTTTTTATTTTTTTTTAAATATTAAAAAAGACGTTTATGAAAAAAAAAAAATTATAATTAACGCTAGCTCGCTGGAGCTGTGGCTTTACAGCCGTCCATTAATTGGGCCATTTAGTTTCTCTGAGAAGCCAACAACTTCAGCCATTTTAACCGAGAAATAGGATCAAGAAAATACATTAATGCAGTCATGAACTGTCACAACGAACATTGACAAAAGTATCACATGATCAACTGTACGTAACAAGAAGATGGGTCATGGTTCCGCGTTATGCTTGACCAGTACTGGTTTAATTAGTTTTGTATTCAGCATTAATTAATTGATGGAGAGTAGTACTGATCTTTATGGTACTGGAGAGACTCAGACCTGTGAAGTTCAAAGAGTCGTCGTCGTAATTATGGGTCAACTCTGAATTAGCGCACTATCTATCGATGCTACTGGCCGTAGTACGCTCAACTTTCCAAAAGGTGACTTTGACGGTACTATGAGTCTTCATGATTCATGACCACTATATACTAAACATCCTGTCGAGGCAACAACTCTTTTGGTAATTACCTTTTATACTTTTTTTGTCGTTCTTGTATTGTTTATTTGTACGCTAAGTTTTCATTTCCAATTCAACCGAATTGATAAAAATAACTGAATATGAGTAATAATGAATACATTTATAACTTTCTTATACCTCGTTTACAATTATTTATTCCACCGAATTGCTAAAAATAACTGAATATAAGAAATGATACTCACGAATACATAAATAAATCACTTTAAAATAAAATAATAATTATAAGAGTTACATGATAATATTTAATTTTTTAATAATAAATTTTTTTTAAAAATAATTATACGATAGTTATACACTTAACGATTTTATAATAACATTGTAGGCTTGTTTGGATGATGAGCGCGTTCAGCCTTGGGAAAGTAGGTCAATAATTGAATTTGAGAAACTAATATATAATTGGGTCCCTCGTAAATTGATAACGAATTAAATTTGTTTTCATAAAAGGATAAAAGTTTGGCACCTCCTCGTAAAAGCAGATTCTTTCCGAGTAATGATCGGGACATGATCCATTAAAGCATGAGAGGTACTTGTTTCCCTCTATTTTCTATGGAATAATGTCCTATTTTTGTAAATATTAATTTATTGAGATCCCAATTATCTATCATCATTTTTTTAATTTAGTAATCTAATTTACTCGTAAAAAAACTATATAGTTGGGTTCTGGTTGAACATCTCATATCTACTTAAACTTTTTTACTTAACCTCTATAACTATAAGCCTTAAGTTAAAAGGTATGTTATTTATTACGAACTTGTCGAAAAACTATGCCTATGCACTTCAGTCAATCAAACTAATTTCATACAATATCTATATAAGAAAAATGATGTACTTCATTTTAGATTTTCCCATGTCAATTATATTTCCTGATACCACGTAATATTTGAAATTATCCTCTATTTTAATGATAGCTAAGCATATTATAATAAGATCACTTAAAACATAATACAATAACAAGTGAGACCTGAAAAGGAGTAGGTGACACATGATATAATCTATAATACTTTAGTTTTGATACTTAATGTCACCACGCGGCGTAGAGACCTGAAAAGAGTAGGGCATTAACACGCGTATAAATATATATATATATATATATTTTTTCAGGAATATCCTATGATCATTTGTCCTAATTCAGGCTTTCTACAAAAAGAAAATTATTGCTTTATCAAAAGCAAGCCAGTACCAACCAATTAACAATTGTCAGTACTTAATTTAAAGTTGATAATTTGTCCTGTCATTATTTCTATCACGTGGTAAGTTTTGCATATTGGGCAATGGGGCCAAACTATACTCTAGAGTAGTCTTTTTGACTCTTTGCTGAGGGTATCCTCTCACTGGGTATCTGACCAGACCTGACTTATCTCTCATTCTCTCTCTCTCAACCTGGCGACCTCATGTTTCCCCCATGTCCTTCCACGCAACTCTTTTAATTTGGTCATTTTGTCTTCCTCAGTCTACTGATCCCCCATGCATGCCCCCACCATGTTCACGCGCACACGTTCACTACTCGGTTACCCATGTTTTTATAGCTCGCGCACCTTTGCCTGCTCCCTTCACCAACTAGCTAGATTGTGTCAGCTTGTCATCCTACACCATGCAACACTCATGCAAATATTCCTACGCCCACCTCAGCTTCTCGGTTTTCGTCTTCCTCAATTATCTAACAATCACAACCAGCAATCCCTTCTCTCCAGATTACTTCCCCATCTCTAATTTGGCACTTAATTGCGGTTCGTTTGCCATATCAGCTGATCCAGATGGCAGGGAGTGGACAGGAGATATTGGCTCACAATTCTTTTCCCCGCAACAATCTAAGGGTAGCTCAGTAGTCTCAAATTTCATCCCCCAAGAACCATCTTTCAATCGTATTCCTTACACTACTGCTCGGATCTTTGTTTCTCAATTCACTTACACGTTTCGTATCAGTCCGGGCCCAAAATTCATACGCCTCCACTTCCGTCCAGCTAAATACCAAAGTTTGGGAAGGTCTAAGGACTACTTCACTGTTACTGCTGGGCCTTTCACCCTCCTTAGGAATTTCAGTGCTTCCCTTACTGCAGATTTTCTTGGCTCAAAGTTTTTGGTCAAAGAGTTCAGCATAAACTTGGAAAAGCATAGGAGCCTGAAAATAATTTTTACTCCGTCTAAAGATGCCTCACATGATGCGTATGCATTTATAAATGGGATTGAGATCGTTTCGATGTCCACTGGCCTTTATTACACTCGTTTTGGAAATAAAGGTACCGGCCCTAGATCTGTTTTCCTTGTCAAAAAGAGTACGGCTCTTGAGAATGCCGGACCCCAGCCTAAGGTTTCATTACACCCTCCTACCCCAAACCCCACAACCTACTCCAACCACACAAAGACATTATTGCTCCTTGCCATTGTTGGTGTCGCCTTGGTTGTCGCAACCGTTTTCTTTCTCTTGGGCTTAACAATATTCTTGCAGAGGAAGAAAGTAAAGACCAACAATATCCAAACATCACCATCTCTTGAAGGATTGTGTCGTCGCTTCACAGTGGAGGAGATTCGTGCTGCCACAAACAGCTTTGCAAGGAATCGTATCATTGGAAGAGGAGGTTGTGGTCTCGTGTTCAAAGGCTACATCGATGGTGGACGCACCCCGGTTGCCATCAAGATCTTCGGGCCAGCTTCGATGCAAGGGTACCATGAGTTTATAACCGAGATTGAAATATTATCAAAGCTCCGTCACCCCCACCTGGTCTCTTTGATCGGTTACGGCGACGACGAACGGTTCATCATTGTGTATGACTTCATGGCTCATAAAACGCTCCGCCATCATCTTTACAACACGGATGATCCTCCATTGTCTTGGAAGCAGAGGCTAGAGATTTGCATCGGCACTGCTCGAGGGCTAACGTACCTCCATGAAGGTGCGGAACCCACGATCATCCACCGCGATGTCAAGACCAGCAATATTCTTCTGGACAAGGACTGGGTGGCCAAGGTTTCGGACTTTGGGCTTTCTAGGCTGGGCCCAACAAGCTTGTCCAAAAGCCATGTCACCACGAAGGTGAAGGGCACGTTCGGGTATTTGGACCCGGACTATTACTTGACCTGTCATCTGACGGTGAAGTCCGATGTCTACGGGTTTGGGGTGGTGTTATTCGAGGTGTTGTGTGCCAGGCCAGCGGTGGATAATGGGCTAGACGAGGAGCAACACAGTTTGGCCCAATGGGCCAGGCGTTGTTTCGAAGAGGGTACGGTTGATCAGATCATTGATAGCCGTCTGATGGGTGTGATTGCCCCAGAGTGCTTGAAGGTGTATACAAACATAGCGTATAGATGTTTGTGTGAAGAAAGAAATCAACGGCCCACAATGGCCGAAGTGTTGAGGGCCCTTGAGGTTGCGAGGGAATTGCAGGAGATTACCGACGGTGGGGGTGCGGCTCAGAGGATCGTGATAGACGAGGAAGTTCCACTGTGCGGGGGAGGAAATTTGGTTGTACCTGAAACAGAGAACAATGGCGATCTGGTACATTCGTGTCCAACGTTTTGGAAGAAAAGTGCATCTCGAAAGGAGCTGCTTAGATTTTTCAGTGACAAGGCGGGGCTTAAATGGGTGAAACGGCCAAACCCATGTTGTGTAAAGGCAGGTCGTCTTGTGAGTCCAGAATATGCTGCCTTGCCACGTGTCCAAGTGAAATTACCTGATTTGACTTGCTGCGGGCCACAGACGACACCGGGGAAGATTTTAATTGAGATCTAATTGTTCATTCCCAACCCAGAAAAGAAAAAGAAAAAGAACAGATAAAAAAGAAAGAAAAGAGAAGACAATTGGGTTTAGTTTATAATATTTTGAGCAATTATGTTAAATTGTTGACGAAGACTCATAAAGGAAATGGAAATGTTGATGTCGCAACGTTCTAGAAAAGGTAGGTGGGGTTGTTACCAAAGGTGTGGTGTTATTTGCCTAGGGTTTGGGGCCCAGAGAAGGAGCTTTGGAACATCACATCCTCACACGTGATTATCAAATATGTACATAGTATAAATGAATTTTTTTTTTGTTAATTTTTTTTAAACATTTTTAATTATTAAAAAAATAAAAAATATATAAATTTATTAATAATTATTTTCTTAATTATTAAAAATAAATAAATGAGTACATACGCATGGAGATTGATCTCTAGCTTGTCCCTCAGTTAGTGGATCATTCCATGAAAGTGGGCGGACCACCCTAGCCAATGACCGAAAGGTGTGGTCCAATTTTACTTGTCACTACAAATTAAAAATTTAAAAAAAAAAATGCAAATTACCCTCGCAAACAAAACGTTAAAAAGCAAGTTGGAGCAGTGTAAAAGGGACTACATCGTGTATGGAATATTGTGAAAAGTTTAGTGCCCAACTTGTTTACCTTTGAGAACATATACATCACAACAATTCACAGAACACTTGAAAAAGGCAACACTTTTGGGAGTATATATATATGGGTTTTGATTTTCTTGGATTTCATAATAATTGGGTTTTGACGTTGGCACAAGGTTATAAAATTGGGTAGAAAAATCGACTCATGTACACTCTATAAAGTCACCAAGAACTTTCTTATCATTGCACAAAACACTACAAAGTATGTGTACTCCATGAAGTTGCCAAGAACTTTCTTAACGTGGCACAAAACTCTACAAAGAATAAAGCATGTTATCTTAACCTAAGTACAAAACGAAATACTAATGTGGCATGCCAGCTCAGCATGGTCCAAGATCATATATTATTAGTTGTGTTGAGGTGGCAATGTCATGACATACTGCCATGCCAACCCGTGCACATAACACATGAACTTTATGTGCTAACTGTTCTGATCCTTTTAATGACTAGTTATTCTTCGTGCATTTAACTTGGATTCTCAAGGGTTCTTGGGAGTTGCATTAAAGGTTTTGATAACAATTTTACTAAATGCAATTGTACATAACAATATAATAGAAAAAAAATTAATATTTTTTTATGAAATGGAACTATCACATAAGTTGGTAGTAAAATAAGTTGTAAAATAGTTACACGATTCTCATTATTTTATACGAAAAATTCTACTCATCATCCTCACACATCACATGTTTTTTTATTTATTTATTTTTCTTACTAAATATGTGGTATATAGATGATGAGTAAAAGAATTTTATAAATTTAAGAATAATAAAATAAAAATTAAATTTTTAAATTTTTAAAAAAATATATAATTTGTGATGTGTAGAAATGATGAATAACAAAATTTATTTTTATAGATGTTGTAAAATTTGATTAACATACGTAGCTCAATTATAGAGATATTCTTTTGACACCCTATACGAACTTAAAAGTCTACTAATCTGAATAGCTTAAAAGGGTACAACAATTAAGAGTGAGACGATTGTGGGAACACAATTTACACTGTTTTAATTGCTAAAAAGAAAAGTCAACCCAAGTTTTTTCAAGCAATTAGACAAATATCTTTAGCATGGTAGCATTGTCGATGTCACATGATATACGTACAACTAAGTACATTATAAAAATAAATAAGACGAATTATTTAAAATGATAACGACTATTTATGATAAAAAATAATTATTTTTATTAAAAATAACTGATTAAAAATAACTAATTCTTTCAAACAATTACACAAATATCTCTAATGGGGTAGCATTGTCTATGTCACATAGTGTTCATACAACTAAGCACATGACACTCGGTTTGACTTGTGATTGTGACACTAGACCCATTATGTTAGGTTGACTATTCTAATTTGATTTCTTACTAATTAAACGTAGATTACTATAGAAAATTATACGTGTGAGGAGGATGAAAGGGCCTGTGATTCTGTGCAGCTAATGCTGAATCTAGGGGGAAAAAAGAGAGTTAAAAACTAGCTTCATTTCAGCTACCCAAATTTTGTACCAAGAGAGAGAGTACAGAGGTAATTGGCAGATGAACGTCGTCTGTGCATGCAGGCGTCATAATATGGCGTGAACGGAACGTTTACAACTGGACTCAACTTTGAAGATTGCAGACAGATAATGCTAAATAGCCCCTCACACATGGCTCATGGCCGTCTGCTCTCATCATCACATAATTTGACTGGATCAAATAATTCAGTCATATATATCAAAAGAACATGAAATGTTTTGGGGCTTTTACCGGGATGGCTGAAGTTTTTTATTGTTGCAATCGAGCACTGCAATTTGCTTACAGTAATTACTGTTGCAACTATGGATTAACAGTAATTAAATATTGTTATTGTATAAGCAGATTTCTTTGTAAAAGATTGATTAATTACTGAAGAATTCTTAAGTAAAGCAAAAAAAAGTATGAAATTTATATTAAATGAAAGAATCATATTAACATCAGCATTGAGTCCCTTCATTTCTATATTTTTTTATTTTAAATGAAAGGACACTCGGGGAGTCAGAAGTCAGACCCATGACTAGTCTCTTTTGCCTAGCTATCTGGTCATGACTCATTGTTTGTAGTTTACTAAAAAACATTTCCACAACTACCGAATACTTTTCCACTGTTGAATGACCCACAGCCACCGGGAAACACCTTACCGTCTTCCTCGCTCGATTTGTGTTTTATAGAGCAGACTCTAAACTTTACCAAAATACCTCCTCTCTGTCTTCTCACTGCTACAATGAGTACCCCACTCCTACCATGTTTTGCCCCTCTCTGCCTTGTCGTCATCTTGCTGCACCACATGATCAGCACCGTCGCCGGTAACTCTCCGTATCCATACACACCGGTCGACCAAATTCTCCTCAACTGTGGTATCTCTGGAAACTCAACTGCATCAGATACTCGAATCTGGACAGGAGACGTGAATTCAAAATTTCTCACTCACGAACAATCACAAAGCCAGTCATCTCTAACCAGCACAGTTAAAGAAGCGCCGAATGTCCCCCCAGTGCCTTTTACCGATGCAAGGCTATCTCGAGTCCCGTTCACCTACGTATTCCCCGTCACTCCGGGCCAAAAATTCGTTCGACTATACTTTTACCCCGCTTCCTACTCCAACTTCGACCGCTCTAATGCCCTCTTCTCTGTCAAAGTTGGTCGTTTTACCCTTCTCAGCAACTTCAACGCTTCACTTAACGCAGATGCCGGCGGTTCTGGACCTACCGTATCCAGAGAATACTGTGTCAATATCGAAGAAGATCAGAGGTTGAACATAACCTTCACTCCATCTCCGAACGTTTCTAATTCCTATGCTTTTATCAACGGAATCGAAATCTTGTCGATGCCTACGAATCTCTATTACACTGATCCTGCTGACCATGAAGGGGTTCATTTTATCGGCCAGCAGAACCCGTACTACCCCATCGAGAACAGCACTTCTCTCGAGATGGTATACAGATTAAACGTTGGAGGGAAAACCATCTCATCCGCTGGTGACACCGGAATGTTCCGGGGATGGCAAGACGACACCAGTTACTTAAAAGAATATGGAAGAGAGTTATTCTTACCTTTTAACAATACCATCAAACTGAAGTTTACCGCCAAACCCAATTACTCTGCACCAGAAGATGTCTATCGCAGTGCCCGAACCCTGGGGAGTGACTCGACTATCAACCTGAGCTACAATCTCACCTGGCAATTCCCCGTAGATTCTGGGTTTGATTACCTCATTAGGCTGCATTTCTGCGAGTTCGAACCCAAAATTATTGAAGTGTCAGACAGAGTATTCAATATTTTCATAGCAAATCAAACCGCCGATGCAGCAGCCGACGTGATTTTGTGGAGTCGTGGAAATGGTGTGCCCGTTTATAAAGACTACGCCTTTTCGATGCGTGCAGGAACCGAGAAGAAAGTGAATCTCTATGTCGCAATAGGAGCCGAACCGCAAGAATCGAAGACTAAATACCAGGATGCAATCTTGAACGGCGTCGAAATCTTTAAAGTAAGCGACTTTAACGGCAATCTTGCAGGACCCAACCCCGATCCACTTCCACCGAACCCTCCAACAATTGCGCCACCAGCACAGGCAAAAAGCTCGAAAGGGAATAAAACAACAATATTTGCTGCCGCCGCTGGTGGAGTCGCCGGATTTATTCTTCTCTCAATTCTCGGCTTCTTGATTCTCCGGAGGGGAAAGACAGTCAAGGGCTCGGGCTCCAGTGATGGGACCTCTTGGTGGGATCCATTTTCGTTCACTACGACAAAGTCAACAAAGACCCCCAAGTCGTCTCTACCAACCGCTCTGAGTCGATACTTTTCATTGGCGGAGATTAAAGCAGCCACCAACAACTTCGACGACACTTTCATTATTGGTGTTGGGGGGTTTGGTAACGTTTACAAAGGCTATATAGACGGTGGGGACCACGCAGTGGCGATCAAGCGTTTGGTACCAGGTTCTCAACAGGGAGTACACGAGTTCGAGACCGAGATTGAGCTGCTCTCACAACTCCGCCATCTGCATCTTGTTTCTTTGATTGGATATTGTAACGATGGTATGGAGATGATTCTCGTCTACGATTATATGGCCCGCGGAACCCTACGCGATCATCTCTACAAGTCCAATAATCCTCCTCTCTCATGGAAGCAGCGTCTTCAGATTTGTATCGGTGCAGCACGAGGTTTGAGCTACCTACATACAGGTGCGAAACAAACGATCATTCATCGTGACGTGAAAACCACAAATATCTTACTGGATGAAGAATGGGTAGCCAAGGTGTCTGATTTCGGGTTGTCCAGAACGGGACCCACCGGCGTGTCTAAGGCCCATGTTAGCACTGTCGTCAAGGGTAGCTTTGGGTATCTAGATCCCGAGTATTACAGGCGACAACAATTGACGGAGAAATCCGACGTGTATTCATTCGGAGTTGTCCTGTGTGAAGTGTTGTCTGCAAGGCCACCAATATTGAAAACTGCTGAGAAGAAGCAAGTGAGCCTTGCAGAGTGGGCCCGACAAAGCTCTCGCAATGGAAAGTTTGATCAGATTGTTGATCCAACTTTGAAGGGTCAAATTGCGACCGAGTGTTTGAATAAATTTGGTGAGGTTGCTGTGAGTTGTTTGCATGACAGTGGAGTCGAACGACCATCGATGAGTGATGTGGTGTGGGGCCTTGAGTTCGCATTGCAATTGCAAGAGAGTATTGAAAAAGTTGGCAAGCCTCATCATTTGGTTGAATTGGAGATGAATGATGCTGAGAAGGCTCTCTTGCCTCAATCCAAGAGTGATGATAGTAATAACATGTTCAGTAGTAGTGGTGGGCAAGTGTCAAGTATATACAGCAATAGCGAGGTGACGATGACAAGTAGTGGAGATCAGCAAAGTTTTAGCAGTACCAATAAGGAATCAGATAGACTGGTGTCCTCTGGAGCTGTGTTTTCTGAGATTATGAATCCTCAAGGACGGTAAAAGAAGGTACTTGCTATACTATTGCTTTGTTTATATATTTAGAATCATGTATTATTTAGAGACAGTCTGACAATGGTAATGCAAGTATGTGATAAAATTAGTTGGTAGGGATTAAATTATCGGGATTTTAGTTTGCCTGAATAAAGGTATTGATGCTCAAGTACTGTATCTAATCATGTATTCCAGGGGTTTTGGTTTCTTTCAAAGAACAAAAAATGGATATGCGAAAGATAATCTACAGTCCTGTATTTGATGGGTCGATCTGTATTTGGTATCTTCCTTGAGCATGATAATTTTTCTACTCTTAAGCCCAATCGGAAGGAACCAATTTTCAATAAAATTGGCATTGTCCTCTTCCTTGAAAAAAAAAAAACAATTTTCACCCTTTTCTTTTTTAGTTTTAGTAAAAACAAAAAGAGAAATGATATTTATCCTTCCATACTATACACTAAATGATTTGTCATTTTTATCATTCTATTTAAATTTATCTTTTAAATTACATTAAGAGGTCATGGCCATATGTATGACTTGGGTTCTTTTTAAATTGTTGCGGTTATTATTTTAATTTTAGTTATTTAATTTTTAAAACTTATGTATACCACCACGTACACAAATTTCGTGAAAATTGTTACATATGTTCCCTAAGATTAAGCACTCTACCTTTGCCTACCATCAAGTTAATGAAAACTGATAATAAAATATTGGATCAAATATTCTAATTACCATTAAAATGGATGGAAAATAAGATATAAATTTTTTGGTCCTTTCTTGGTGAAAGAATATTGTATATTATAGTTTGGGTGTGTAACATGCAAGGTTTTTTACTAGCAAGCAGCATGTCATCAACTTTCGGTCCAAATTAGAAAACAGAGAAATAAAAATGCNTTCATATTTGACGAATCCCATTAAGAGACTTACTTTTTAATCAGAAGAGAGATCTTCCTCAGCTGTGCAACCTTTAAATCTTCATCTTCCTTCTATGAAAGTTTTAACACATACATTCGATTAAGTTAAAGAAAAATAAAATTATGCAGTTTTTTTTAAACCATGCATTATAAAATAAGTTTTGATCTTGACCTTGAAGACAGCGCAGGAGTATGTCATTGTTTCATTAAGAACAGAGCAAAAAGGTCGTTACTCTGAAACACAACAAAAGAGGAATTGTAAGCTCCTGCCTGTTATATACTAAATAGTTAATTGGGTTTGAATACTAAAACCGTAAACAAAAAGAAACTAGATTACTGTTAATAAAAATCCTAATTACGTTAAAAGAAACTGGATTGTGCTAATCTTGCACATTTTCTAACAAATCCTAATTGATAAAGAGAAAACCCCACTTAACATCTTTTTATAAACTAGAATTGAAAAAAAAAGTTTATGAAAATAGCCTATTCCCAATAACCATATCAATATGCACTTGGTACAATGCAGGAAAGTTTGAGGTAATAAAGCCAAAAGCCACCATTGTTTACATGCTTTCACCCATGCCTTCGTGAAAGCATAGGTGTCGCATATGTTCTTCCATACTAAATATTTACGTACTCTGAATGTATTCCTGCCAAAGCATAAGTTCAGAAGTCAATATAGTTACTGTAGAATGTTCCTAGACTTATTCGGAGACATGAATAAAAACATGGGAGTTTTAAAGGTCATATAATCTGATAACAGGTCATAATGACGAGAGATGTTCCTGCGGGCCTGTGTTAAGATTATTTTGCCTTGATACATGATGCTGAAAAACGTATTTTGCTGATGCTATACTAGCTGTAAATAACAATGGAGTCCCACCAGCCCCTGAAGTCAACAAAGGTGACAGTTCAATGTCATGCGATCTTTTTTAACACCTAGAGTAAAAACAATTTTTACTCTTTTCTTTTTTAGTTTTAGGAAAATAAAAAGAGAAATGTCACTTATCATCTCATATATATTTATATATATATATTAATATGTGATTTATCATTTTTATTCTTCTATTTAAATATATATATTTACACATCAATATATGTGTGTTAAATAGAAGCCAAAATGATAAAAATGATAAATAATATATTTTTTTGAAAAAGATAAATCAATACATATTAATGTATTGTGTAAGAAGTGATAAGCAAAATTTTTTGAATGGAGAAGGATAACCGGCAGAGTAGTTAATACAGCTAGAGCAGTGGCCCGAGGGACACAGTGGGTGTACGGTGTGTTGGATTTTAAAGGACGTACTGTATTCTCAATTTGGT
The DNA here is from genome assembly GCA_003123785.1 of Pterocarya stenoptera. Lineage (NCBI taxonomy): Eukaryota > Viridiplantae > Streptophyta > Magnoliopsida > Fagales > Juglandaceae > Pterocarya > Pterocarya stenoptera. Next base: position 505,278 of record QEOT01006447.1, on the reverse strand, counting down.
GTATTGAAGTTATTTAAAAAAAAAATGGTGTATATAACACATAATTCACATTATTTAAATAGTAAAATTTAATTTATAAGATTTAAATTGGGTCATGGCCATATGCATGACTTGGGTTCATTTTAAATTGTTGCGGTTATTATTTTATTTTTAGTTATTTAATTTTTAAAACTTATGTGTTCCACCACGTACACAGATTTCGTGAACTATGTTACATATGTTCCCTAAGATTAAGCACTCTACATTTGCCTACCATCAAGCTAATGAAAACTGATAATAAATTATTGGTTCAATTCTTACCATTAAAATGGATGGAAAATAAGATACAATTTTTTGGTCCTTTCTTAGTGAAATAATGTTGTATATTATAATTTTTCAATCATTTGAGTGTGTAACATGCAAGGTTTTTTACTAGCAAGTAGCATGTCATCAACTTTCGATTCAAAATGCATAGATAGTTCAAATTGCTCTGGTAAATTAAAATCAACATATGTGATGTCAAACCGCTGTGGTAAATTAAAATCAACCTGTAAAGTTTGCCAAAAAAAAAAAAGACTTATTAATAACCATAGAAGACATTTATAAAATTCAAAACAATCTTTTTACCTGAACCAAACAATCCATAGGCACTTTATAAATTAAATTCCGTAAAATTTGAGTTCGGATATTGGCTGTATGCAGGTTGGGCACTGCCACTTCCTTCCTAGAGCATCTTCAATCTTAAGATCCATCATTGGACCATAAAAGACACCACCACTTTGTCAAGTTCACAGCCCCACCCTTTATCATCCAAAGCATCTCCGAGGGCAGATGTTACATTCTCCCATATATCATCACCTCGATTCAACAGCTTTCTCTGGCATTTTAGAGAGATTAACTTCATTGTCAAGTGTTAAATGTCAAACACGAGGACCACCAGTTAGTTTTCTTTTTAGCTTGAAGTGATTATACCAACAGTACCTGTTTTAAATCAATGCAAGCGTTGGTGTCGTTTGGATACCTCCAAGAGATTGCATTAATTCCATATTTTCAAGGGAGAGAGAAGGTAGATCAACTCTTGTATGCATGACATGAGAAAGAAAATGGTCTTTGCCCATATAAATAATATTGGAATCAACATCACCCTCTGGATGCCAGAACACTAAACCACCACCAGCTTCAATATTATCCTGCATAATTGTAGCCAATAAGATAATGTATTGAATTCAAGATTTAAAATTTGCATCAACAGCAATCTAACAACAAAATCAAATCAGGTAGAATGGTACATAATCGATCTGTAGTTAGACTCCTCTTTGA
>QEOT01006447.1:368530-497993 GCA_003123785.1 Pterocarya stenoptera | reverse complement strand
AAGGAACACTTGCAAGTATAATTCTCAACACTCTTTTTTAAATTCACATATGTTCTTTACAATATAATCTTAATTTAGTAGTTTTCAAACATGAAATTTGGTCAGAGTGTAACTTCATCTATGCAAGCTAGTGGAGCTTATAGTTCCAATCCAGTGTTTCCATGTCATCAACATCAGGTCATGCCTTTTTTTTTCTTTTTTTTTTCCCTTTTCATTTAAGTTGATTTCATTTTTAGAAATTTTATACTATTACCGATCACTAGTAAAGGAATACGATTTGTATATATATATATACCTCATTCTGCAAGTGCTAATGACCCTTATAATCCTTACACCTCAAAAACCAACTTGTTTGTTATATTTTGTTAGTACTTGGTAATTTTTGTATGTTACCCAAATTGACATATTTTTCTTCATCTTCTTTGAATAATTACAACTTTGTGGAATCTAATTTGGAATATTACAGGATACCAAGAGTAAATCATGTCCTTATGCAAGTTTGAACATTTATGACACAAGTACTTGGGATTTCTTCCAAGATTTAAATGATGTTTCACCTATAATTTCTTCCAAGAAATATGGCCACAGCTCAAATATGGGTAAATATTAGACGACCCTTAGGTCATCATCCTCGGTTCAAGGATACAATGGAGAAGAGTTTAGGCCTTTATTTCTTTTTTTGTATATTGCAGCAAGTATTGAACATTATAAATTTTGTGTAGTATTATTTTTTGAGTACTAGTGTATTGATGCTCGTTAAGTTTTACATATGTATTGTTTAGAAGTGTATTCTCAAAAGTAAAACTTGATAAGTATAACTATTAATTACATATTTGAGAGAAACACAACATTATTTAACAAACCAGAACAAGACATCCCACTTTACATTCTAAGAATGCTTTTTACAAACACCTATCCTACAATTTCAACTGATCGACAACCATGACTGACCCTTTTATAAAGAACACCAGATTACAAACACATCATGAAAATACTGTAATATTTCATTAAATTCTTCTCTCTTATTGGGAACTTATAGCTGCACTGCTTCTTCTTAGGATACTTATGGTTATAATGTCCTCTAATGGATTGTCTTGAGAGTATCTCAGTTCGGTTGTTTATGATTTTATAACGCAGCAGATCTCAACTTTTGGTTGGGATATAATCCTTCACACTGGTAGCTATGTTGCTTCGTCTTGTTATGGTTTTAGTTATGTAATAGTAACAATTGTAATAGCAATAACAGATTTCTTTTACGATTGTTATTATTACACAAAGTTTAAAGTTGCATTGATCACTGGCCATTAAATTTTAACGGGAGATATCCTATTAAATTTTAGCCAAGTCCATTAAATAATCTCATATTTCTTTTATTTTAACTATCAAATCGTTTGATCAAAAAAAAAAAAAAAAAAGTCAAATAGTTAGAAAAAATGACATATGGCTCTCAAACATTCTCACTACTATTTTTTATTTTATTATTATTTTTTACCTATTTTTATTACTATTCATTCATTTTCACTTACTTTTTACTATTATTCAATATTCTATTATTACTATTTTCACTATTATTACTTTTTTCACTATCCAAATGTAACCAAACAGACGAACCAAGTTTGAGTCTCCCACCCTTATATAAAAAAAATGTCAAATCTTAGCGTGGAACTAGAAAATAAAAGTAATTTAAAATGTAAGATTTTTATTTTTATTTTTTATTTAGAGTGTAAAATAAATAATAATTTATATTAAGGGAGGGGATCATAACATAATGATCTATTATGGACAAAATGGAGAAAATGAGAAAGAACTTGTTATTTCAATTTTTTTAAGGCAGTTGGATTATTGTATTTTAGGATTTTTAATGATGATAACCCATAAATTGTTGTGCTCTTTGAAATTTAAGAAGACGTTTGGACACAGAAATAAGAGATGAAGTCTGTTGCTATTGAATAGTGAAATATTTTAAATAATCTATAAATAGTAGTAAAAAAGTAATGAAAAAATAATAATAATATTAAATAATAATAATAAATAGTGAAAAGTATTATGAGAATACCTGAATAGTCAAATTAGGCCTTAAAAGCTGTATTTGCAATAACTATCAAATTTTTGTTTCCATTTCATTTTAGGATTTTGAAATCCATTTGTCTAGTATCTAGTTTTGCTATTCTGTAGAAAAGGTCGTCGTCGATCAGGATGAAAGGCTCAGAGACCGTTGGCCGTCAATCATGTACGTTGGGGTCAACTGCTATAGCTGGCGAAAGGAAAGCACTACTCCATCGAGATGTTTACCCATTTTATTTTGTATGGATTTTTTATTTATTTAACTAGAAGTATGTTTTTAATAAATTTTTGATTTTTTTTTTTAATATTTAAAGGATTTAAACATTCAATGAACACTTTTGATGACTCCCCTATATGGGTGTAGCATCACCCAATTCGAAATGGGTAACGAGGTTTAATTCTCTCTGTTGATACATGTGTGTCTACTCAATTTTGATATGATTTTCATTATTTGATGTTTTGGAGATGAAGAAGATTTCTACCACATGTTACAGGCAACCGCTGGCCCAAGGGAGGAGGTTTATACAGTTTCCTTGCTTGGGCGGAAGGCAAAATCTCCGGCTACCGCTAAAATCCCTATCACTTAAGGGGGAAAAAAAAAAACTCTTGAACCGGTAAACTGGACTGGACCAAACCGAATCGGTGAGTTTGTTCCAGTACCGGATTTTGACAATTGATAGGACATATAACCTTCACATAAATGACTTATTATATGGAGGAAATTGTATAAAGTAAAAGCTTTTTTGTTTTTTGTTTTTTTTTTTCATTTTTTTTTTCAAACTCTTGAGTGATGTTTTTATAAGGTTATGAATGATGTACAACAAGTAAACTCAAGTCGTGTTTGAATAAAATTAGATCATACTTCACTCCTAAAGTCTAACCACGTATTCAATTTGTTTACACACTCTTATAAATCCCAACAATTTTCAAGGGATTTCGTAGATATCGATTGGGTCATAGAAAACCTGCTTCAGTACTACTGGTGCTGATTTTTCAAGTCAATGGACATTTCTTTACGTCTATTGCCCTCTTAATTAATCAGTGAGCCACCTTTCAAATTTAATGATTTGGCCATTAACGTACGTCATAACTTTTCTTTCATTTTGGATTAGATCGAGAATCCCAATCCACATTATTAGCAAAGGTCATCTGGATCGTGGAGCTTTTTTCTTCAATCATCTAACAAGCGGGTCTCACATTTATAAATTGAGCATGGACACTACAATATATCTATACAAGCTGGCAACAATATTATGTACTCTGAAAACATATAATTAATTTTCTATATTATTGAAAAATGGGTTTTCGATAGACGTATTAGTTTTTGGAATATCTTTTTACTTTTTGTCAATAAAAAAATTATAATTTTCTTTTAAACAAGAATCAAAGCAGTCTTAATCTTCTTTTTCCACCCCAATATATACGCAACACTGAAATCTGGCTGGTGTAAATATTGCAAGTGGTAGACCACATAATGAACGTTCCATAGAAGACGAGCTCGACCACTATATATGTAGAAGACAAGCCCCTTGACATTGAAAGAGATAATAACAACTAATGAGTCTCCATATGATCACTTTTTATATTATATATACTTTTTATATTATTATTATATATATTATATACTACATTTCTAATTAATATAATATGAAATTTTGATCTTATTATTTAAGTCTATTAATCTTATAACATAAAATTATACATATATAGTATCACACGTGTAAATAGTAAACCGGAAAACCGGATCGAACCAGACCGAAATTGAAAAAATCGAAAGTTTTGATTTTGGTGATGAATCAGTCTGTATGGATTTTTAAATTTCCAAAACCGGTTCGGTTCTAAAATTTTTCCAAAACTGAATTGGTTACACCCCCTACAATATCACTATTTATTTTTCCCTCTCTAATAATTATCTGTTGTATGGATAGAAACTCTCCATGGAAAAATCTATAATTAGGACGAGGTGTAAAATTATAAATAATTAACAGATAAATAAAAACTAATAAATAGTTTTTAATTATTTGATACCACATCAATATATATATAATTTAGCAGTACTCGGATACTGAGTATTTTTCTTTTTTGATTATCTATAAAGAAGAAAGTAGAATGTGCTTGTTTTTTTTTTTCTTAGAAGAAAAAAGCAAATGGGNGTTTTTTAGAAGAAAAAAGAAAATGCGAATTTGTATAACTATAGCGATATGTTTTGGTGGGATGCGATAAAGATTCATATGCTATATATGGTATATTGTCTTTGAATACAAATAATTGTAAACAAACATCAGACTCTTGGTCCCAAAAAAAAAGTGTCCCATTTGATAAGGATGAGTCTAGGATTTCCATTCGGTGCCGTTTTCCTTTTTGGTTTTTATTATGTACATGTAGTGTACACTAGTTTATTGGCCGTTTCGAAAGAGGGAAAGTGATCCAAATTCAAGGGCTGGAAACGTTTTGTCGTATAGATTGCTTGCTGGGTTCTTTGGTCATCAATCATCGTGTCGTGATCTATTTTATTGAACTGTAAAATCACAGACTGACTTCATCAAAACGGCAAAAGCAAAAAATCAAAGAAACTAAAATCACGAGTGACTTAACTTTCAGGGAAATTGTCGCGACCATCCCATGAATTATTGATCAAAATTTGTCTCGCATTGGGTTCGCTATATTTAACGGTCATCTTTTGTTTAACTATTAAATATTAAATCAAGAGATAATAAAAAAATGATAAATAAATAGATAATCAAAATGACAATTCTCTTGTCTTTACCATACTCTACCTCCCATTAAAATTTTGGATAGAGAACTGCTATAATTTACAGAGAAATAAAGATATTTTATTAAGATAACTACAGTGAAACCCATAATAATTGATATTTAAAATTTAATACAGGACAAACTCGCAACTTGTAGTTGTAAGATTAAACTATATATATTAATATTTTATATTTTGTATAGCTACAGTGAAACCCATAATAATTGATGAGTTGACACCCATACGCCAAATTTGTAAGATGGTGAACCTTTTTTTTTTTTTTTAACCGCTAGTCTATTAAATTTCATTGGTTTTTGGACAGGCGTGTTAAGATACAGTAGCTAGCTAGGCAAACTCTTGGTTTATAATTGAATAAATATAGATAGAAGTTACTGTTTGGAGAAACCATTTTACACATATGATGTGATATTATTTAGAGTACGCACAAAAGAGATGAAAAAAAAAAAGATTTAGGGGCAGCCACGTAGTGAGTGCAAAGTGTGCACCACTACAGTAGCTTCCCTCTAGTAATACTCTTTATAATTTGTTGTAGTTTTATCAATTTTTTAGATTTGTTTTCATCTCATTATTATAATTTTTTTCAATATTCACACAAAATATAATAAACAATTCAAAAAAAATTTTTTTTGAAAGAGAAATACTAATCTCATTAAGCTATGAATACCACTTACAAACAAAACCTGAGAAGATCAAGTATAGACAAGGCAATGCTCCAATGGATTTTTTGGCTCGGATGGCTTCAGACGGTAAGAATATAATATGGGAGGATTTCTCTTTACTTTCTCATTTACTTAAATGAATGTTGAAGACGAATAAAATGGAGCTTCCCCATATTAGATTTGCTTAATTTTTTGCTTGATGTTGGTTTATATGTTTTTTCTGTTATTATTGGTTTTGGTTTTGGTTATAGAGGATAAGGCTGTGATATGAACCCGTAGGAAAGGAAGCCCTTGAACCCACAATCAAATTGAAAACTCACTCAAGAAAGCCAAAATCAAGTCAATGCATGGAGAATCTAGACCCGATGAGAACCCGTTTCAAGAACCTTGATTATATTAAAATCTAGACCCGTTGAAGAACCCGTCTCAAGAACTCAGATTACAAGGAAGAACGCCACAAAGGTTGTGATTTGCCTTTGATAAGTTCAAAAGTTCAATCAAGAACAAGAGGAGTAAACTCAACTCACAAATAAAATTTAATATTGTCTAACCTTTCAAATGAGGCTACAAAAAGTATTTAAACCAAAGCCTAATTGAAACCCTAGCCAAAATAAAGTCCTTTGTCCCAAAAATACCCCTGATGAACAGTGCATCGCTACAGTACCGCGGCTGCTACAGTAACGCTACAGTAACTCGAGTTTTGAAACCCTAGTTCCTAAAATGTCACTTTCCAAATAAGCCCTTGACCACAATACAAGGCCTTTCCAAAACCCTAGTTCATAATAAATAAGACATATCATCCCCAAACCCACTTATTCTAAACTAATTAAATAAATCCATTAACCAAGTTAAAAACCTCAAATAATAATAGGCCCTATCTCTAAGTCATGTTGAGTGTTGGGCTCTTGCTAGCTTCATCCCAAGTGGATTGCACCAATCCTTGCATCGCTTCCTTGATCTTTTTGGCTCTTGATATTGTAATTGGTCCATCTGGAACTTGCAAATGATCTTTAAGACTAGGCCCATCTGGATTCCCATCAGGCTGTCTTTGTCACTTGGGTTTTGGGTGTTTCTTGTATCCCCTCAAGTCCTTGTTATAATCACAGTATTCTTCCGTCATAAGTGAGGGTTATGAATAAAATTGGGAAGGAGCCACTCTTGGACATGTGGCCCCAACTCTTCTATAAAAAAAAAAAAAAAAAAAAAAAGTTTACATAATTTCCTTGGCTACAATAGGATAAATACAAGCTGGACATAATTTAATGTCATAAATGTCTTCACAACATCTAAGCGCATCTTTAGCTAGACTGTGTGTTGCAGAGTTTGCCACCCTAAAAACATGTGAAATTCTCCAGTTAGCATAAGAATGTAGCACCTGCCGACTTTGATGGAATTTTGGTCCTTCTTAGTGAAAGAAAGTTGTAGCACATGCAAGGTTTTTCACTAGCAAGTAGCATGTCATCAACTTTCGGTTCAAATTAGAAAACAGAGAAATAAAATGCCTGTTAGTGCACTTTAAGCCATGTTTTGGAGCTTAATTGTGCTTAATCTTTTCTTTAACTTTTTAATTCAAATTTTCTTGAAGTAATACTCCCTTAAACATTGATTAAGACCCTATTAAGGATCTAGCTAAACTAATGCACATGTCATTATGAAAAATTACATAACAAACCCAAACCAGGCTTCAAGTGATAAAGTAAAAATTTTTTTTTTTGAAAGAGAAATACTAATCTCATTAAGCTATGAATACCACTTACAAACAAAACCTGAGAAGATCAAGTATAGAGAAGGCAATGCTCCAGCGGATTTTTTGGCTCGGATGGGTTCAGACGGTAAGAATATGATATGGGAGGATTTCTCTTTACTTCCTCATTTACTTAAATGAATGTTGAAGACGGATAAAATGGGGTTTCCCCATGTTAGATTTGCTTAATGTTTTGCTTGATGTTGGTTTATATGTTTTTTCTGTTATTATTGGTTTTGGTTTTGGTTATAGAGGATAAGGCTGTCTTTGTCACTTGGGTTTTGGGTGTTTCTTGTATCCCCTCAAGTGCTTGTTATAATCACAGTATTCTTCCGCCATAAGTGAGGGTTATGAATAAAATTAGGAAGGAGCCACTCTTGGACATGTGGCCCCAACTCTTCTATAAAAAAAAAAAAAAGTTTACATAATTTCCTTGGCTACAATAGGATAAATACAAGCTGGACATAATTTAATGTCATAAATGTCTTCACAGCATCTAAGCGCATCTTTAGCTAGACTATGTGCTGCCGAGTTTGCCACCCTAAAAACATGTGAAATTCTCCAGTTAGCATAAGAATGTAGCACCTGCCGAGTTTGATGGAATTTTGGTCCTTTCTTAGTGAAAGAAAGTTGTATATTATAATTTTTCAATCATTTGAGTGTGTAACATGCAAGGTTTTTCACTAGCAAGTAGATGTCATCAACTTTCGGTTCAAATTAGAAAACAGAGAAATAAAATGCCTGTTAGCTTCGCCATTATAAAATCAAGTAAGAATAATTCTAAATAAAAACTTTCACTATAACATTTACTGGTTTTACTCAAGAATGGGTTTGGTGGCAAAAGGCATTGTCTTCATGAGAAATATATTTTTCTTTCTTATAGAAAAACGTATTTCCATAAGTCCACCTCGTGAGTAAAAGTCTTTTTCACAGAATTTTGTTATAAGAAAAAATTTTGATTTGAAGCCTTCCCCACGAACTATTACCATAACTATTTGAGCCATCTTATTTTTTCCTCCATGCACCAATGAAGCCACTGTACAGTACTAAATAACTTCAAATCATGCAAATCATATATATATATATACACATATAACAGAATTAATGGACCATTGGAAATATGTCCAATAGCTACTGTGATGAATTTCATAAATGATAATTCGTGGCAACATATATGTCCCAAGTCAACCTGCATATACAAGGAAATAAATCATGTTCCGAAGTGGGAAGTACAATAGGGAAGCCTACATGCATACTCATGTATTTTTCATAACATATATTAATATATGTTATGAAAATTACACTGCAACCCACTACAACATATATTTCCTGTAACTACTTATATACAAATTCACAGCAGTACTAGACAGTTTTAAAGAACTTCATGCTGCTAATACAAGTTCCAATTCATCTCTCCAAAGTTTGACCCCACATAGCTTCTTCATCCATACATATTAGGGGCTGAGGGGTATCTGGGAAAACAAAATTCATACATTAATTAGCTTGTAAGAACCAGCTTCTATAGTACTAGGACACACACACACACTTCATTCAATAATATAGAATGGTCATGTTTTATATCATGTGCTTCTTGATTTAAGAATGATAATTTTTTATATCATGTGCTTCTTGATTTAATCGATCAAAATATATATCATGTACAACGAATCATATATATGTAGTAATTTTAAACTGTTGGAATTTCAGGTAAAACATAAACATTTTTTTTTTATAGGTAATTAGTAGTACAAGTCAGGAATATAGTGCCGTTATTTAACTCCAGTCTTGTAGAGTGCAAGAGAAGAAGCTGATGACCACCCAGAATTTCCGAGTTTAAAACATAACATTAAAAGTTTAATTATCATCATTAATTAAAACACGACTACAAAATTAAGTGGTCTAAAAACATGATTTTCGTGCGAGGAGACCAAGAGTGATCATTCTAATTAAAATATAAGCACATCACGTGGGGATGGTACTAGACCAGTGCTTCACTTGGAAGTAATTCTTCCCTTAAATCAGCTGCATATGAAGAATATTGGCTATTAAGCCAATATATATCTATAGATGTATACATATATTACAAGAGGCAGCTTTCTGGGCACCCTACCAGATTAAAAATTTCGATGCTCCAACTCTAGTACCCACAAAAATCAGTTTCGGTGGTGGCCCACCAGTGCCCCCATCTATCCCATACCATATCCAAGCTAAGAAAAAAAAAAGGGTAACAATACAAATTAATTGGCATACTAAAAATTAAAAGTTGAATATCATGCATGTTCCTTTCATTCTAATAGCTACAATATTACAATATGTTCCCATTTGTGTCCAGTCCAAAAAATCATATATATGTATGAAGGAATATTATTGCTAAGGAGGCATGCAGCTTATCATGCATCGTGGACAGAGTTACTAAGAAATATTAACCTCATAAATTCAGTAAAGTTACCAAGTTTACATCATGCATGAAATTTTCTGCTTCTTACTGATAAAAGGGAAATAATGATGTTTCAAGTACTCTTATTACACTTGATCGAATAAGTTGTAGTTGCAAAAAGAGTATTTAATACATAATGAATCTCAGTTGGGCTATTGTTATGTACAACAGCTGTTGACCCATTAAAGAGACAGAATTAGACTAAGTTTGTGGACTTAGACAAATGTGGACTTAACTCCTACTTGTGTATTGCAGAACAAGGCCCACATGGCCCACAAAGTTGACCTAAAGAGAGAATGAGGGAACTCTTAGACACGGGCACAAAGGAGGCGAGAAATAAAAAAAGAAAAGAAGAAAGGCGAAATGGTTACAGGAGCATGTTGGATGAAGGAGAATCAGTGGCACAGAGAGAGAAAGAGCAGCTGGAAATGGGTATAAAGAGGGGCAGAAACACGAGAGAAAGGGTGTCAGTTAGCATACAATTTCTTTCCCTTATTTTATATTCCAGAAGTTTTCGAAAGTTTCTAGGGTTTTTCATTTTGTTGAAATTTGATGTTGATGATGGTAAACTTAGGCTAAATCTGTAGCCTGGGTTGCGGTAAAACTTTCCTTTGCTCCTTATGTTGGTTGGATTTCTATAGATTTCGATTTATATATTTCACTATATCTGAAATCAAGTTTCTGTGAATGGGTTTTTGTTGGATGCTCTCATTCTTATTCCTGTTCTGTTGTTGACACTAGGCACAGCAGAACCTTGAATCAATCGAGGTGTCTCTTAACCAAGTGATAAAGTAAAAATTGGTTGATGATTAGTGATAAATTATTTTGAAGCCTTGGTACATGATCTCTGAGTTTATGTTCTTCAAATTGCATTTTGTTATTACCTTGATTGGATTAACAAAATGTAACACCCCATCTAAAAAAGGGCCCTTAGGCCTTGACCTTAGTAGTCTTAATCTTAGTTAATTAGGAGTTGAGTTATTTGAGAATAAGAACATTTTGGATATTTGATTTGGCAAAAAGATACGTATACTTTGAGTTTAGAAGAATTATTAGGAGATTCTAGTGCAATATTGATTTTTGAAAAAAATGAAATTTTTGGAGGTTGATTGGAGAATTTTTAGTGATTTATTAATAAAAAGCCAAAAGGTCCATAAGGAAATGACACATTGCACATTGGATGGTTGCCACAATAATGGGCTACGCAATTTGGGTAAAATTTTTGATGGACTTAGGAAGGCCCAATAGATCGGTTTATTAAAGGCCCAAACTTTTTTGGTATAAAGGCTTAGAGAGACATTAAGGCATTAGGCCCAACTTGATGGACACTAGGTCTAACTTGATGGACATAAGACTTTAGGCCTCTAATACACTAAGGATGCGATGGGCGAAGGTTAAGTTGTTAAAAAGACCATAGGCTTAACTTGAGAGATATAAAGTTTTAAACATTTCTTAGTGGACTCTAGAAAATAGGTTCAATGAAAAGGACATAAGACTATTAAATAGCCCTAACTTAGTGAGAGTGGAGGTATTAGGCTCTTAATTATGGGTTAATTACTTACATTAAGGTTGATAGTGGAATTAGCATTAATCATGGTACTTAGTGTTAATGAATTAAGGATTAGAGAGACAAGTCTATTAGTAATTTTGGTGAGACTTTTTAGGACTTTAGAGCATTCATGGTCCAAGCCCAAGAAAACTTTGAACCAAGCCTTAAGGAATTCAAGATTTGTTATGACCCAACTATAAGGAAAGCAAAAGGTCTTTGGGCCAAACTTGGTATAGAGTGGACCCATTAGGCCAAGTCAAATCTTTTCAAGCTCAATTTAGTGGATCTTGAGATTTCTTTTTAACCCTACAAATCTATAAAATGAGGCTCTCTCATTTAAAGTCCAAGAGCCCTTAAACCATGAGCTCATACATTTGGCCCTTTTAAGCCCACATGACCTAAAACCATGTTTGGGCTCATTTTAACATTCAAGACCAAAGGCCAATACATCATACCATTGGTTTTCTTAAGCCCAAATCACACTCAAAGTACCCAAATAAAGTTTTGAAAATTGGTTAAGGCCATTAACCTTCATGCTTGAGGTTAGTGCACTTTAAGCCATGTTTTGGAGCTTAATTGTGATTAATCTTTTCTTTAACTTTTTAATTCAAATTTTCTTGAAGTAATACTCCCTTAAACCTTGATTAAGACCCTATTAATGATCTAGCTAAACTAACGCACATGTCATTATGAAAAATTACATAACAAACCCAAACCATGCTTCAATTGGTTTTGTGCATTGCCCTTTGTAATGCTTGGACTGTTTTGCCATTGGGCCCAACATTTTTGTGATTTTTTCTCAAGGATAATATGGTCCTTAAACACCTCATGAGACCTTCCCAAACTCAGTTTGAGCCTTGGACAAAATTGGTTGCATCAACCAACTCAAAGAACCAAATTGGGTGCACCTTGGTTTAGTTTGCGTTATAACCGATTGAGTCAAGTTTGAACCAGCCTCTTGCCATGGTTTGCACCACCACCTGTAACACCCCCTTCCCGTAGGCTAGAAGTGTCACGTATTTTTCATAAAATAAACCCGGCAAGAGATCTCATATTTTAAAAAAAAAATGAAAATAGGATTTATTTCATAAAAACTTTGTCTAATAAAAATGTCTTCCAAAAATATTAAATGAATAAACTGAATAAAAGTTATGTCATAAAAGCAATTTTATTCTAGAAGGTCTGAAATTAAATCAACTGCTTCTTCTAATCCTGGTTTGCCTGCTTGTAATCATCATCCTCACCTGGGTGGTTAAAAACATGAAAACAAACTAAAATGACTCAAATACTCAGTAAGAAATCCATCACAACATTAACATACTAAACATAAGGTTTTCATAAAAGTTTTCATGCTGAGAGCTTAAATTCATGACTGATCATACTAATGTTTATGCTATGCATGATTGATTTATCTGAATTAACTGACTAATCTGTTTTAACTGATTGAACTGACTGGCCAACACATTTAACCCTGTGTGCGAGGCTGTGCACCGATCCCAAGTCCCGCGGCTGCGAAGGAAGCCGCTAATAGTATTCTAGCATGGTATAATGGACCACGCCTGAGTCCGTGGCTTGCACATCCACCCTGATCTGAACTGCATTGGTACCATGCATATGAATGGCCATCTGATTAACTAATCTGATCTTATCTTGCACTTGAACTTAAGATAACTTACGTGTCTTATACACATTAGATGCATGATATATTACATACATAATTATAATTTCTGAACTTGAACATGATGCGGAATGACATGATCGTGTGCTATACTGGATGACATGCTTGCATATGACATGAGTGGTGCATAAATAATGGCTGACAATGAACTGGCTTGAATAATACTGATATATAAGCTGAACTGTGAAGTTCCTAATTTGTAATCAAATTAGTTATCTTGTTGTGCTTCTTCCTGAATTTCACTTCGTAGTTCGTCACCTATACACAATATTAACTATCACTAAGTTTGTCTAAAAGCAACATGTTCTAATATCCTAATTAATTAAATTCATAATCTAGAAGATAGTCAAATAAATCTTTGTTTAACACCATAAAATCAATAAATCCTGATATTTTAAATTACTTAAATACTAATAACATAATATAATTTAGTAAAATACTTGGGCTATTTTAAATAAGTCATAAAAACCTCAATTCTTAAAAATTGATTTTACTTTCTCATGATTAACATAATTAATTAATTTAACAAGAAATCTAATAAATACTAATATCATTTTAATACTCTTAACATATTTCTTTATTTTAAATTTACAACTTTAATAGCATAAATATATCAAAATCTATTATAAAAACATTAGAGGTTTATTTCATACCGTAGATTGAAAGTATTAAAAATAAACGATTAAACACTTGCTATTTACTATTGAAATTAAATTGTAAAATTCAAAACAAATAATATAGTTTAAAATTCCTTACTTTTCTATAAGAAAAAGAATAAGATTTATGTAAAAATAGGATTTTTGGGCTAAACAAAATAAACTAATCCAACTTAAAAAATTTCATAATAATGAATTCAAGCCCAATAAAAGAGTCATCAAGCCCACGTAAACACACTTAAAAAATATATTGTGCCATGTTTTACATACCAATGACAGAAACGTAAAAGCATTTAAAAAGAATAAAAAATCATCAAAATGCTTTACGTAAGGAGCTACGTAGAATCTGATTAAAAGAGCAATTTGGTAAGGACAACAAATAGGAATGTAATTTTCGGAAGTGAGAATAAAAGAACGCCATTACCAACTGGAAAGTAAAAGAAGTAAATGAAAGTGATGGTTGTGCGGGAGTTTCAGAACTCACCGGAGGAGATGGACGAGTGATCGCGTGATGGTGGACTTGGGGTGACGGAAAGGAATTGGCAGCAAATTTCCGCACGAGGTGATGGGTGGGTAGGGTGACGCCGTACTGGGTGATGGTTGGTGCAATGGTAGTTCACGGCAGAGGGAGGGGCTCTCGGTGGGGCTACGGTTTCTCTGTATTTCGGTGACTGCTCGACGATGGTTGGCAAGGGCTGTGAAGGAGGGAGGCTGCAGTGGTTTTGAAGAACAAGGCTTACGGCAGCTTGCAGGGGATTTGATATGAGTAGGGCTTAAAAAGGTTCTGTGTTCATTTTAGAGGCTTTGTGGGTTTATATAGAGGGAAAATGAACGTTTGCTAATAGGATTTTAGAGTTGGTTTTCCATTAGAACACTAACTTATCACAGAGACGTTCAGCTAGGAGTTTTCTTGTGTTATTTCACAAGGTCATCGTGGAATTTTCAAAGAGGGGAAAGGATTGATGATAGAATCTCAGAGTTGATTTTCCATTAAGATCATCAACTAGGAGGTAAGAACGAAGGAGATTATGATTATCCAACTAAGAGATAAGAATGAGGTTATGGATGGATATATAAAAATAAATTTTAAGTTTAAACGAACTAATGCCAGACTCGGTTCAAAATAAAGTTCCAAAAAAATAAAAAAATATAATAATAATTACTAAAACTAATATCTGTAAAATCTGAAAAATAAATAATAATAAAAGAAGAAAAGTACTAAGAGATTTACTAATATACCCCTAAATCTATGATTAGTATCTTACACCACCCCATGCCACCTCCTTCTCCACCCAATCAATAAGAAGTCCCATGACCATCATGAAGGATTTTGACTCATTTTTGTTGCCCAAAAACATCCAAAACAGAACTGATTTTCTGCCACCACAAAACCACCTCCATCCACCTATTTTCAAGGGTTGTTTGATGGTTTTTATGCCACCCAAATGACGCCCCACGACCAGACCTGTCTTCTAAAATCAATGTAGCAACTGTGGAGAGGTAATCATGGTGGTTTTAGGCCACAATTCCCACTGCACAAGCTGACCTAAGCTCATGCAAGCAAATCTAAAAAATTTTCAGATTTGAGCACCTCCCATTTTACTTAATCACCAAGCACCCAAGCCAATGCCTCTCACCCCTTGGCCTCATATAAATACTTCCCTCCCCTTCTCATTTCACCTACACCACAGCTCCAAACATCCTCTTGAACTTTGAGAGCATTTTCCCTCTTAGAAATCAAAAGAGTGCAAACCGAGTGAGTTTTGGTGAGTTCTTGAGTGTTCTTATGTAAGATAGTCTAGAGTGCTTGGAAGGCCATGAGATTTGTAAGTTTTATTCCTTTTGATCTTAGCTAGCATCTCAAGCTTTGTTTCCAAGTGTTGGTACAAAATTTGGTTGAGTTTTGAGAAGGTTATGTGCTTAATGCAAAACAGGGTCAATTAAAGGAATGTTTGAATGATTGAATGTTTTAAATAGAAATTTAACTATGGCATGTACTAAGCATGATTTTATATGATCTATCATTATCCTAACATGATTATGGAAGGTTAAATTTGTGGTTAGAAGCATGCCATGATAAGTTTTAAATCTATCTTTTTTTTATCTTCAAGAATGGATCGGTTTGAAGCATATTGGTGATTAAGGATTTCTTAGTTTTGATTAAGTGTTAGGATGAACTTGATTACTCAAGAATTATACTTAATAATGTACCTAAAGATGTTAGTGATTATTAGTGATTAAAGAAAATCTCATATGTATGCATTCATAGGGATCAATAGTTGAAAATACACATAGACATCAACTAGGATACATGCCACGGGTTGGGACTAATTGGACAAGTTCTACTTGAATTTTGAAAATCCAAGAGCATAGATGGTTTTAGAATACCAAAAATATAAAGTCCATGAAATTTGGTTAAATTTGGAGTTCGTTTGCAATTAGTGAAAATTTAGGGCTTAAATGTCAATTTTTGAAAGTCTAGGGATATTTTTGTAAATACCCAATTTTTGGAACATTTGATTTTGAACCTATCCTTGATAGTATTAACCCTAACTTAGTATGCACATGATTTACGTAGCTACAACGTTAATTTCAAATGTTTCCGAAAGTTTATAAGTTGGCCTCTAACTTACACATTGATAGATTATTTATTAATTAATGATAAATGTTCATTTCATACTTCAATTATCATTTTTAGTATAAATTATCATGTTATATAATACATTGAGTGCATACCTACATGACATGTGACATTTTTATCATTTTTGCACATTACATTTATAAATGTCATTTTTACATGAAATTTATACATACGCACATGTCATGAGAAATATTTTCCAAAACATAGCATGAAAATCATTTTGTCACAACCCCAAAGGCCAGGATGGAGAATTATCCTGGTGAAACTCCTCTGTCCACTCTGGAATTTTTAATAATGGAGTGGTAACTCCTGAGTTGACGAAAAACAGTCAACAGGCTTTGTATAAGTTTTTATAAAAGAACACCGGAGTGAAGTCAACATGTTATCACACCTAATGCTGGTGGGGTGTACACGTCATAAATTTTATAATGTTATATTATATTTATCAATACATTGAGAATGAGTCTATAAACAACATAGTTTCAACGTGAGTTGTACTACAGTCACCGGCAGGTACTCATAGTGCATATGGGGAACTGTGACATTACCACATATTATGTTATTAATTAAGATAATGATAAGTCTATGATGATGAAAGCTTATGATAAAATTTTTATGAAGAAGTTATGTTTTCTAAAAAATGATGACGAAATTACTTACTAAATAAAAATCCGTGTCTCCGTATTTTTCAAAGATGTTGAGGAATCTGGATGGGAGACATGCATACTAATTTTCTGCATCTCATGCATTGCATATTTATCATTTTTCATGATTGATTTATCTTTGTTCCGATTAGTTGTTTAACTTACTGAGATTTTGAGTAAATCTCACATTTTTATGGGACCACTATCATTTCTCTCGGAATGATAGAAGTTGTGTCAGGAATCGACCAGGACGAGATTGATGAAGCATTAGAACCACATGATTGAGGAGGAGCCAGATTTTGTGAGGAAACTAGATTTAATTCTGATGTTTATAGCCTAAGTCCTTTATGCTTTAAATCGCATGAAGATAATGATATGCCTTTGTATATAAATTTATGCTACATTGGTATTTTGAACATGATGATTTTCTAATGAAGTTGGGATATTTTTAGTTATTCTGACATATCTTACATTTTAACCTTTTATTTCTGCTGCGATTATTGTATACTGCTAGTTGCATACTATGATGCATTGCATATTAACTGTCATGAACGGGGGTATGTAACCTTGTGTTGCATGTCCCGAAACTCTAAGTCTCCGTACCATCTCAAGAGGGGATTGGGCGCGTCACACAAATGAAGAGTAGTACCCAGAAATCTTGGTGATGTGTGGAGTAAGAAAAAGTTCTAAAATCGCAACCCATGTGTTTGTCAAATTATTTCTACAAAATTTGTATTTACTTTAGTGTCCATTTAATTCTTTGTTTACTTTAAGGTGAAGTTTAGATTTCAGTTGTTTGTCATAAGTTGAATAGTTTATTTTCTTGAGATTTGAATTACTCTGGTTTAGTCCATTTCCTTTCCAAAAATTTCGAAACCAAGGCATTTTAAAAATCAATCATACATGTCAATAGCAACAGATCATTCTTCGTGAATATAACATTTTTTGATTTATTTTCTTATTTTCATACAAAACCTTTTTCCCACCTGACAAATCATTCAAACTCTTTTCAAATCTAAATTTTCGCAATTTCATACAATTAATTAGCTGAAAATCCTCTTGTCCCTGTGGAGATCACCTTGGGTTCGGCATCGTATTACAAGTAGTCCACTTCTGCACTTGGGAGTAATAGTTTGGAAGCCATCAAGTTTTTGGCGTCATTGTCGGGGACAACTGGTGTTTTCAGAACATTATCTTATTGCTAAGAGGGTGTTTGTGGAGCTATGAACCTCTTCACAGCTTGGGTGATCTTTTTTCCTCTCATTTCATTTGTTTGCTTTTATTTTATTATCTTTTATTTTATTTTATTAGAGTGGATTTATTCTCTTCAAACGCCCGTGAACGTAGGCATTATGCCGAACCACGTAAACACAAGTGTTCATCTTCTCTTATTTTCTCTACGCATTTTCCCACCATGGATGTACGTACCGACACCGTACAGCTGCACCGGCACACTATCGGGGGCTTCTAACAATACTAATCAAGGCCCAAGCTGCCCAGTGGGCTAGAAATGACTATTTCTCTCATTTTGATCTGTTGTGCGATTTTTATAGCATCAACAATCACTTCCGTCCAGCTAAATATACCAAAGCTTGGGAAGGTCTAAGGACTACTTTGTTAGTACTGGTCTTTCACCCTCCTTAGGAATTTCAGCGCTTCCTTTGCTGCAGATTTTCTAGACTGTTTTTGGTCAAAGAATTCTACGTAAACTTGGAAAAGCATAGGAGCCTGAAAATAACCTTTGTCTAAAGATGCCTCACATGATGCGTATGTTTTTATAAATGGGATTGAGATAGTCTCGATACCCACCGACCTTTATTACACTCATTTTAGAAATAAAGGTGCCGGCCCTACATCTGATTTCCTTGTCAAAAAGAAAACCGGTCTTGAGATTAGATACGGACTATATTTTAACAGTGAGATTAGAATTTTTTATTTTATACGAAAGTTTAAAATATTAATTTTTAATATTATTATTATTTTAGAATTTGAAAAAGTTGAATTGAGGTTTTAAAAAATTGAATTATTTATTATATTTTATGTGAAAATTTAAAAAAATTATAATAATGAGATGAGATAAAAATCTTGATCTTGTCTTTACCCCTAAAGCTGCCCTTAACGTGAACGGGAGTTCCATTCCAACAATGAACGACTCTGCCATGATGTTCCGGAAATGGTCTGAGTATCACATGATCAACTGTACGTAACATGAATCTAGCTATTAGGTGGGAGAAGACGTTGATCAGCAACTTCGAAGGCAATTTCATGCATTCTTGAAGCCTCAAGCCAATTTGGATAACAACTATTCACTTTTCAAAATATATTTAAATCATTATTTCTCTCTCATTTCACTTTTTCTCTCTCAATTTTTTTTTTCTTCTCCCTTCCTCAACAACACAACAAACATTCATATATACATTCATTTTATTATTATAATATATTCTATAGATTTTTCATTTTATTATATTTTTAATATAATATATAAAAAAATTATATTTTTTATTATTGCATTTGTATTATTAATATGAAATGTATGTAGTGGATGCTAATTATAAAATATATATATATATAAATTGATTTTAGAAAAAATTAATAATATTATTATTTTGTCTCAAATATATATAAATTAATGTAAAAATTTTACTTAAATGATAAATTGATAATGTAAAAGAGATAATTTTACATATGCAATATGCATATGCATAGAAGAATATAATTCTCTTAATTCGTTTTCAATTCAGCATTAATTAATTGATGGGGAGTAGCAAGCTGGGCAGTAGTACTGATCTTTATGGTACTGGAGAGACTCAGACCTGTGAAGTTCAAAGGGTCGTCGTCGTAATTATGGGTCAACTCTGAATTAGCGCACTATCTATCGATGCTACTGGCCGGAGTACTCTCAACTTTTCAAACGGTGACTTTGACGGTACTATGAGTCATCATGATTCATGACCACTATACTAAACATCCTCTCGAGGCAACAACTCTTTTGGTAATTACCTTTTGTACTTATTTGTTTTTTCGTTCTTATATTGTTTATGTGTACGCTAAGTTTTCATTTTCAAATCAACCGAATTGATAAAAATAACTGAATATGAGTAATAACGAATACATTTATAACTTTCTTATAGCTCGTTTACAATTATTTATTCAACTGAATTGATAAAAATAACTGAATATAAAAAATGATACCTACAGTCATAAGAGCATAAACGTGGCATAATTAAATAAAAAAAAATTCATAATAGAATCCATTATTTTTTAAAGTGACTGTACAATATTTATGTAGTTTATGACTTTATATAATATTATTCTTAAATATAATAATATTGTTTTTAGACATATTTATAAGAGTAATGTACTAGGTTTGTTTGGATGATGAGCGCGTACAGCCTTGGGAAAGTGGGTCAATAATTGAATTTGAGAAACTAATATATAATTGGGCCCCTCGTAAATTGATAACGAATAAAATTTGTTTTCATAAAAGGATAAAACTTGGCCCCTCCTCTATTTTCTCTCTTTTTGGAAAGCAAAAACGGGCGAATCGTAATAGAATTCTGGGAAAAATGTAATTTAATTGTAAATTTTTAATTTCTAAACCTGAGTTTTGGTCATAATCAAATAAAACCGTCTGATTAGAATTTAATTCAATAAATTATGTTAAGGTTTTACTCCAGTTTGAGTTTTGGCTTTTAAAGAAAGCTTTGCTTTTTTACTGCTTGGATTGATTTTCTGTAATCGAGATTTTTTTTTTTAGTTACATAGTTTTAGAGATGGGATTTTGTTTAAGTTTGATTACCTCTGTTCTTTCAATGAAATAAAAGAGTTTTCCTGTGTTTGCTTTTCCTCTGTCTCTGAGTTTCTTGGATGGCGAATGATGTGCATTTGTTTTTTCTGTTGTCAAATGTAAAGCTTTAATTCTAAATTTCTGTTCGTGTTCGATTTTTTTTTTTAAATTAAATAAACCGGCTGACGTGCCACGTCAGATGGTTATACAGCCGGTTGCTACATACGGTTGTCTGTAGCATTATTGATCTACAAAAATGAAAGAAAATTGTTGCTTTATCAAAAGCAAGCTAGTACCAACCAATCAACAATTTTTTTTTTTCTAAGCAAGTTAAGTATATTGCATAGATAAACTAAGCGGTTACAACGATACAACATTCAATGGGGTGGGAGTCTCCAACAGGCTTCCCAAATCAAACAAAAAGCAGTACCAAAAGGACATAAAAATAAAAATATAGTAAGTCAAAAGTATGACTCCAACCCAATCCCACAAGCGGATGTCGCTCAAAAGCGGTTTTAACATAGTCTGGTAAACAGACTATAAACCTACGACTAAACGCCGTAGTCAGGGGTGCGCTGCATTTTGTTGATCTGGTCCAAATGTATGAGACTATCATGACCATATCGTCTTGATAGTTGGTTAGGGAAAGCAGGAACATATGAGAATAGCAACTAGAGGATGGCCCGATACACCGGCGAAGGATCGCCACCGACGGCAGTGGCGCGTGTAGGACACGCACCAAACTGAGCAAAAAAGAAACACACGGATCTGATAGATTTGAGGTCGCTGACCACGATGGTGCACCCGTGGCGGCTGGAAACCCCTTCCGGCGCAGCAACGCGTGAAACCCACGCGCACTGTAAGGCACTCATGAGCCACACACGTCACTGTTATGGGTAGTTTTCTTCCACCGTTCAACAAATCGGCGGCTGGGGAGACCATTGGAGTGGAGCGTGGCAATTGAAGAGTACCAGCAAACAGCAGATCAAAACACCTTGTTACTATCACCGGGAAATGTACAAAAATACCGAAAAAAAACCTATAGATTAAGGTTGGGAGATCGGAGAGGGGGAGGAGACGAAGTCTCCTCTGAGTGGTGACGCTGTGATAACTAGCTCAATACTTATATATATATAATTTTCTTTTTAATTTAAAGTTAATAATTCATCCAGTCATTATTTTCCATCACGTGGTAAGTTTTCCATCTTGGGCAAATGGGGCCAACTTTTCCTTTAGTAATCTAGAGTAGTCTTCTTGACTCTTTGCTGAGGGGTATCCTCTCACTGGGTATCTGACCAGACCTGCAGCTGATCGATCTCTCACTCTCTCAACCTGGCGGCCGTATGTTTCCACGTGCTTTCCCGGCAACTCTTTTAATTTGGTCACTTTGTCTTCCTCATCAGTCTACTATGCCCCCACCATGTTCACGCGTACACGTTCACTAGTCGGTTGCCCATGTTTTTATAGCTCGCACACCTTTGCCTGCTCCCTTCACCAACTAGCTAGATTGTGTCAGCTTGTCATCCCACACCATGCAACACTCGTGCAAATATTCCTACGTCCACCTCAGCTTCTCGGTTTTCGGCTTCCCCAATTATCTATCAATCATAACCAGCAATCCCTTCTCTCCAGATTACTACCCCATCCCTAATTTTGCGCTTAATTGCGGTTCCACTACCATATCAACTAGATGGCAGGGAGTGGACAGGCGATATTGGCTCACAATTCTTTTCCCCGCAACAATCTAAGGATAGCTCAGTAGTCTCAAATTTCATCCCCCAAGAACCATCTTTCAATCGTATCCCGTACACTACTGCTCGGGTGTTTGTTTCTCAATTCACTTACACGTTTCGTATCCGTCCCGGACCAAAACTCATACGCCTCCACTTCCGTCCAGCTAAATACCAAAGTTCGGGAAGGTCTAAGGACTACTTCACTATTACTGCTGGTCCTTTCACCCTCCTTAGGAATTTCAGCGCTTCCCTTACTGTAGATTTTCTAGGCTCAAAGTTTTTGGTCAAAGAGTTCAGCGTAAACTTGGAAAAGCATAGGAGCCTGCAAATGGGATTGAGATGCCTCACATGATGCGTATGCGTTTATAAATGGGATTGAGATCGTCTCGATGCCCGCTGGCCTTTATTACACTCGTTTTGGAAATAAAGGTGCCGGCCCTAAATATGATTTCCTTGTCAAAAAGAGTACTGCTCTTGAGAATACCTGACCCCAGCCTAAAGTTTCATTGCACCCTCCTGCCCCAAACCCCACAACCTACTCCAACCACACAAAGACATTATTACTCCTTGCCATTGTTGGTGTTGCCCTGGTTGTCGCAACCGTTTTCTTTCTCTTGGGCTTAACAATATTCTTGCAGAGGAAGAAAGTAAAGACCAACAATATCCAAACATCACCATCTCTTGAAGAATTGTGCCGTCGCTTCAAAGTGGAGGAGATTCGTGCTGCCACAAACAGCTTTGCAAGGAATCGTATCATTGGAAGAGGAGGTTGTGGTCTCGTGTTCAAAGGCTACATCGATGGCGGACGCACCCCGGTTGCCATCAAGATCTTCGGGCCAGCTTCGATGCAAGGGTACCATGAGTTTAGAACCGAGATCGAAATGTTATCAAAGCTCTGTCACCCCCACCTGGTCTCTTTGATCGGTTACTGCGATGACGAACGGTTCATCATTGTGTATGACTTCGATCATGGCTCATAAAACGCTCGGCCATCATCTTTACAACACGGATGATCCTCCATTGTCTTGGAAGCAAAGGCTGGAGATTTGCATCGGCACTGCTCGAGGGCTAACGTACCTCCACGAAGGTGCGGAACCCACGATCATCCACCGCGACGTCAAGATCACCAGCAATATTCTTCTGGACGAGGACTGGGTGGCCAAGGTTTCGGACTTTGGGCTTTCCAGGCTGGGCCCAACAAGCTTGTCCAAAAGCCATGTCACCACGAAGGTGAAGGGCACGTTCGGGTATTTGGACCCGGACTATTACTTGACCTGTCATCTGACAGTGAAGTCCGATGTTTACGGGTTTGGGGTGGTGTTATTCGAGGTGTTGTGTGCCAGGCCAGCAGTGGATAATGGGCTAAACGAGGAGCAACACAGTTTGGCCCAATGGGCCAGGCGTTGTTTCGAAGAGGGTACGGTTGATCAGATCATTGATAGCCGTCTGATGGGTGTGATTGCCCCACAGTGCTAGAAGGTGTATACAAACATAGCGTATAGATGTTTGTGTGAAGAAAGAAATCAACGGCCCACGATGGGCGAAGTGTTGAGGGCGCTTGAGGTTGCGAGGGAATTGCAGGAGATTACCGACGGTGGGGGTGCGGCTCAGAGGATCGTGATAGACGAGGAAGTTCCATTGTGCGGGGGAGGAAATCTGGTGGTATCTGAAACAGGGAACAATGGCGATCTGGTGCATTCGTGTCCAACATTTTGGAAGAAAAGTGCATCTCGAAAAGAGCTGCTTAGATTTCTCAGTGACAAGGCGGGGCTTAAATGGGTGAAATGGCCAAACCCACGTTGTGTCAAGGCATGTCGTCTGGTGAGTCCAGAGTATGCTGCCTTGCCACGTGTCCAAGTGAAATTACCTGATTTGA
This sequence comes from Pterocarya stenoptera, assembly GCA_003123785.1. Lineage (NCBI taxonomy): Eukaryota > Viridiplantae > Streptophyta > Magnoliopsida > Fagales > Juglandaceae > Pterocarya > Pterocarya stenoptera. The sequence goes on along the minus strand of QEOT01006447.1, from coordinate 473,752 downwards.
CTTGCTGCGGGCCACATACGACACCGGGGAAGATTTTAATTGAGATCGGCAACATTGAAGGACAATAATTGTTCATTCCCAACCCAGAAAAAAAAAGACAAAAAAAAAAAAGAAAAGAAAGAGAAGACAATTGGGTTTAGTTTATAATATCAGTTCATATTTTGAGCAATTATGTTAATTGGTTGACGAAGACTCATAAAGGAAATGGAAATATTGATGTTGTAACGTTATAGAAAAGGTGGGTGGGGTTGTTACTAAAAGGTGTGGTGTTATTTGCCAGGGGTCGGGGGCCCAGAGAAAAAGGAGCTTGGAACATCACATCCTCACACGTGATTATCAAATATGTACATAATAGTATAAATGAATTTTTTTAATCATTTTTTAAATATTCTTAATTATTAAAAAAATATAAAAAAATAGATATAAATTTATTAATAATCACTTTCTTAATTATTAAAAAAATAAAATAAATAAATAACCATACCATCATTTTCTTTAATTTAGCGTGCAGTTGAATGGAAGCCATTGATATGACATATCGATATTGCAAATGCGAAATGGAGATTGGCTGGAGAACCGTTTCTGTGAAGGTCCCTAAACAAATTCCAAGTACCACACCATACTTGGTGGATCTTCCAGGCCACTACAGTACATACGCATGCAGATTGATCTCTAGCTTGTCCCTCAGTTAGTCGATCATTCCATGAGTGGGTCCGCCCACCCTAGCCAATGACCGAAAGGTGTGGTCCAATTCTACATGTCACTACAAATTAAAAATTAAAAAATAATAATAATTAAGAAAAAAAATGCTTGAGCAAATTATCCTCGCAAACAAAACGTTAAAAAGCAAGTTGGAGCCATTTGGAGGTGTGACCCGTGAATAAATAAGTCCATCTAATTTAAAATGGATACTAAATAGATCTATTTAAGAGTTAAGGTAATTCGTATTTTAGATTTTTAAATTTTTCCTTTTAAAATAATTTGACTCTGTGGTTTTGTTTTTGTAAAAATGGTAGAATCTACCATGAGATGGTAACGTATGATTGAAGAGTAGTGTAAAAGGGGCTATATCGTGTATGGAATATTGTGAAAAGTTAAAGTGCCCAACTTGCTTACCTTCGAGAACATATACATCACAACAATTCACAAAACACTTGAAAAAGACAACATTTTTTGGAGTATATATATATGATTTTCTTAGATTTCATAATAATTGGGTTTTGGCGTTGGTTCAAGGCTTACAAAATTGGGTAGAAAAATCGACGCATGCACTCTATAAAGTCATCAAGAACTTTCTTATCGTTGCACAAAACACTACAAAATATGTAGACTCCATGAAGTCGCCGAGAACTTTCTTATCGTGGCACAAAACTCTACAAAGTACAAAGTATGTTATCTTAACCTAAGTACAAAATGAAATACTAATGTGGCGCAAAACACAAAATCAATCATGCTAATGTGGCATGCCAGCTCAGCACAGTCAAAGATTATATATTATTGGTGTGTAGTATGTGAGAATAATTAGTAGCAAAGCTCATTTTATATATATTTTAAAATTTGATTAACATACGTAGCTCAAGTCTAGAGATATGATTTGGACACCCTATACAAACTTAAAAGTCTACCAATCTAAATAGCTTAAAAGGGTACAACAATTAAGAGTGAGATGATTGTGAGACCACACTTTACACTATTTTAATTGCTAAAAAGAAAAGTCTACTCAAGTCTTTTCAAGCAGTTCTTCTACGTACCCAAAATGCTCTATCAGGCCGTCGAGACTTTTCAGCAAATGGACCGACGGGGCATCGACTGCTCTGTCAAATCCCTCAATGCATTGCTCTTTGCTTGATTTCTTTCCGAGGATTACAAGGAGCTGAAATGGATTTACCTCGAGTTCCATTTATTCCATAAAGCCGGATTTGTAAAGAAGGGAACTTGGATCAAAGGGAGTGTATGTGGGAAGACGAAGGATGGGAACGAAACGGATCGTTTTTCATTTGATTGAAACGGTGCCATTTTATTTTCCACATGGGCACTGATTCTCCCGTAGTTACGCACGGCGACTGCATATAGTATTTTTCTTAGACAAATATCTCTGGTGGGGTAGTATTGTCGATGTCACATAATATTCATACAACTAAGCACATCGCGCTACCAGAAAAAAAGTATTTATGACAAATTATTTATGATAATAATGACTATTTACGATAAAAATAGATTTATTTTGACAAAAAAATAATTACTTTTATTAAAAATAATTTATCACAAATAAACAATTTTTTCAAACAATTACACAAATATCTCTGGTGGGGTAGCATTGTCGTTGTCACATAATATTCATTCAACTAAGCACACGGCACTCGGTTCGATTTGTCATTGTGACACCAGACCCATTATGTTAGGTTGACTATTCTAATTTGATTTCTTACTAACTAAACGTAGCTTACCATAGAAAATTATACGTGCGAGGATGATGAAAGGGACTGTGCAGCTAATGCTGAATCTAGGGGGGAAAAAAGAGAGTTAAAAACTAGCTTCATTTCGGCTACCCAAATTTTTTACCAAGAGAGAAAGAGTACAGAGGTATTTGGCATTAATTTGCCATTTAGCAGATGAACGTCTTCTGTGCATGCAGGCTTCATAATATGGCGTGAACGGAACGTTTACAACTGGACTCAACTTTGAAGATTGCAGCCAGATAATGCTAAATATTAAAAACAGCGTTGGCCCCTCACACATGGCTCATGGTGTTAGGGACCCCGGTCAAGTCCCTAAACACTAAGTCCACGAGCTTGCCTTGGTAGTGATGGTGACCGAGTGTCAAGTCTTCTTGCTTGGTCTTTGGCCCATAATGGCACGTATGTTGGCAATGATGGGTCCCTAGGTTAATGGAGGTATGGTGTTTAGTGATGGTAATGATGATGATGATGAGTTCGGGTGATCTAAGTAGTGAATATGCGTATGTGATGCAATGTGGAACGGCTTATGGGTTGCCCTTGATGTTGGGCCCTCTTGGATGATGATTAGGGTTGAAATGATGAAGATGGGCTATGGTTTAGATGGTGGCTAAGGGGAATTTCGAGATTGGGATGAGTTGGTTTAGGGTTGGAGTGTAGGATGGGATGCTAGGGTTGGAAGGATGTGGTTGGATGAGGCTAAGACTCCTTGATTGATGAGTCACTTTGGGAAAGATAGGGATTCGGCTAAGGTAGGAAAGATGAAGATGGATAGTGTTTGAATGGGTCTAGGGTTGTTCCTTGAGTTTAGGGATTGGCTAAGGTAAGGTGAGAATTGGAAATGGCAAGATGGTGATAGTCTTTGATTGACTTGAGGGATTCTAGGAAATGAGAGATTTGAGGGATTGTATATGGAAGATGGGATTTGGGTATGGTAAGTGTTTGGAAGTCTTTGGTTGATTTCAGAGATTCTAGGAGTGGAGTGATTTGAGGAAGGTTGAGTGATTGGAGGGATTGGGATTCGGTTTTGGCTATTAAGGTAAGTCTTGGTTGGCTAGAGATATTGTAGGGATGGAGAGATTTAAGGGATTGACAATGGGTTGGCAATTCCTTAAATCAAGGGATATGGATTTGGAAGTTAGGTTTGGGATTATGGGTAAGGTGGCTAGGGTTGATTCTAGATGGTAAGAAGCATAGGAGTTGTTGGGAAGTTGAAGTTTGACTAGGGCAAAGGGTGGATTTCGAATTTGGAAGGGATTGGAAGATGGCTAAGGATTCCTAAGTGGTAGGAATTACCTTGTGGGATTCTTGTGAGGTGGCTAGGGTTTATGGAAGACAAGGGTTCGGCTAGGGCTATAGTGTATGATGGAGGCTAGTTATGGTAAGTGGCTAATATGGGAGGATGGGAAACAAGGTAAGTTTCGGCTAGGTCTTTGTGGGATGAATGGAGGCTAATTTTGAGAAGTAGGGTTTATGGTGTTTCGGCTAGGGTTATAGGAATGATGGAGGCTAGGTCTTATGTGGGGCAAACAAGGTGATGGCCGAAATATGTGAGTGGAAAGGATCAAATGGATGGAAGGAATTATATGGATGAACACGCATGCACATTCAAGAACACAATGGTGAATAACTTCAACACCAATTCTAGAATGCACAAAGATGAATGGACTCAACAAATGAATAAGACTCTCTTTATGGTTTTTATGGATATCGTGAGAAATCAAAGAATTCTAATATTGAGACTTAGGATGTCTTTGATTTGCAAGAAGGTAAAGATGAACAAGATGGAAAATAAGAACAATGTATTTTTGGAATTTTTGAATATGAAATGGAAAACATAAACACAAGATAGATAATTGAATCAACACCTATTCAATGAGTTGCAAGATGATGAAACAATATAGACAATGGAATAGAACAAAAACAATACTCATAAGATAGATAGATAAATCACCATTGATTCACGAATTGCACAATGATGAAAAGATAGATTGAATCACCACCTATTCACGAATTGTAAGGTGATGATCCTCTCTTTGGGATTCACGAATTGCACCCAAAAGAGCCCAAGTGCTAAGCACCGAAGTGTTTTTCAAGAACACCAAACCGTTCCACAAGGGAAAAATGACTAATGATCAAAGATGCATGATAGATGATAGATAGATCCTAAACTAAGAGGCTAAGGGTCCTATTTATAGAGTTTACAAAGTGGAAACCCTAGTTGGTCCCTTGGAATATAAATAAATAAATTAAATAAAGATAATAAGATAGTAAGGCCTTGGATGGCCCCATGATGGTCCATGGCTAGGTTGGCCCTTGGTGGCCTTGGCTGGCCCGTGGCATGGGCCATGGTCATGACTGACATGGCTAGCATGCTTGCTGGCAAGTGGCTGACATGGCCCAAGCATGGGCTGGGCGTTGGCATGCTTGATGGCATGTGGCTGGCATGGCCTAAGCATGGGCTAGGCGTTGGCATGGCTGACATGGCTGGCATGGCTTGCTGATGGCATGGCTGCATGGCTGGCAGGGCTTGCTGATGGCATGGCTGGCCCACATGTGGTTGGCATGGCTGGCAAGGCTGCTGGTGAGTGGCTTGCATGGCCCATGCATGGGCTGGGCGTGGGCTGCTGTGTGCATGGCATGGCTGTGCACACAGGCGTGCGCGCGCAGGGCGTGCGCGTGCTGGCGTGCTGATGGCCAGGCCATGTGCTGGTCTGGCGTGGCCCAGGCAGGGGCATGGCATGCGGCGCATGGGCGCAGGCAGGGGCGTGCGGCATAAGGGCGCAGGCATGGACGTGCAGCGCATGGGCACAGGCATGGGCCTGCGGTGCATGGGTGTGCGGCACAAGGGCTTGCGCAGGGGCGCAAGCATGGGCGTGCGGCACATGGGCGCGCGGCGCATGGGCGTGCGGCACATGGGCTTGCGCAGGGGCACAAGCATGGGCGTGCGGCCCAAGGGCTTGCGCAGGGGCACAAGCATGGGCGTGCGGCACAAGGGCTTGCGCAGGGGCGCAAGCATGGGCATGTGCGGGGCCATGCGGCGCAGGGGCGCACGCATGGGCGTGGGCAGGGCCATGCGGCGTTGGGGCGCACACATGGGCGCATGCATGGGCATGGGGCGCGGGGGCGCTCGGATGGGTGCACTCATGGGCGTGCGCAGGGCCATGCGGCGTTGGGGCGCACGCATGGGCGCATGCATGGGCATGGGGCACGGGGGCGCTCGGATGGGTGCACGCATGGATGCCCGCATGGGCGTGCGCAGGGCCATGCGGCATTGGGGCGCACGCATGGGCGCATGCATGGGCATGCGGTGCTGAGGCGCACGCATGGACTCACGCAGGGACGGGCGCATGGGCATGCGCAGGGCCATGCGGCGTTGGGGCGCACGCATGGGCGCATGCAGGGGCATGCGGGGCTGAGGCGTGCGCTGGGGCGCATGAGTGAGCATGCGGCGCAAGGGCACACACATGGGTGTGCGGAGCAGGGCCGTGCGCTGGGGCACGCGGCACAGGGGCGTGCGCTGGACCGCACGCATGGATGTGCAGCGTAGGGGCGCGCGCCGGGGCATGCGCATAGGCGTGCGCATGCGGGGCCGTGCGCTGGGCTGCGCACGATCATTAGCCGCACCATGGGCTATCAAGGGCATGTCATGGCTGGGGCCATGGCATGCATGCGGCATGACTGTGGTGCTGATCTGGGCATGCCTTGGCAGGGGCCATGGCATGCCTGTGATGCTATCAAGTGCGTGCCATGGCAGGGGCCATGGCATGTCAATGGTGCTGTCAGGTGGCCGCCATGGTAGGGACCATGGCATGTCTGTGGGGCTATCCTGGGCGTGCCATGGCAGGGGCCATGGCATGTCTGTGGGGCTGTGCTGGGCGTGCCATGGCATGCCTGTGGTGCCAGTGGGCTGCTGATGCTGCTGGCCAGGATGGTGGGCGCTGGGGCTGCCTGCTGGGCGTGCTGGTGGGCTGCTGGGCATGCTGATGGGCGAGCCATGGCATGTCAGCAGTAGTGTCAAGGCATGGCCCGTGGGGCTGTCAGGGCATGTCAGCGGCAGTGTCAATGGGCTGTCAAGGCTGAACCATGGCACAGTCAAGTAGGAAAATGTGAGCCATGTTCTAATTGACCCGTGCCATTCATGCAATCTTCTTAGGGCAAACACTAGACCTCTAGGAAAGTCCTCCAAGGTTGGCCTTGACCCCGTGAGTGGCCCGACCTTTGTTGTCCATGCATGCCTAGGACCTTGTCCTAGGGCGGTTTTAGATGGAGTTTTTGATGGGGTCTCAACACATCTGCTTTGGGCATCATTACCTTGAGGATCACATTGTAATTTCAACTCTTATTAATTATATGAAGATATGAAGATAAGTTCCAAGTCAATGAATAAAATATCAAAAGAACATGAAATGTTTTGGGGATTTTACCGGGATGCTGAAGTTTTTTACTGTTGCATTCGAGCACTGCAATTTGCTTACAGTAATTACTGTTGCAACTGTGGATTAACAGTAATTAAATATTGTTATAGTATAAGCAGATTTCGTTGTAAAAGATTGATTAATTACTGAACAATTCTTAAGTAAAGCAAAAAGGTATGAAATGTATATTTAATGAAAGAATCATATTAACATCAGGCATTGAGTCCCTTCATTTCTATATTTTTTTTATTTTTAATGGAAGGGGACAAGGGGAGTCAGAAAAAACTTCTCTAGTCTCTTTTGCCTAGCTATCTGATCACGACTCATTGTTTGTATTTTATTAAAAAACATTTTCACAACTACCGAATACTTTTCCACTGTTGAATGACCGACAGCCACCGGGAAACACCTTACCGTCTTCCTCGCTCGATTTGTGTTTTATAGAGCAGACTCTAAACTTTACCAAAATACCTCCTCTCTGTCTTCTCACTGCTACAATGAGTACCCCACTCCTACCATGTTTTGCCCCTCTCTGCCTTGTCGTCATCTTGCTGCACCACATGATCAGCACCGTCGCCGGTAACTCTCCGTATCCATACACACCGGTCGACCAAATTCTCCTCAACTGTGGTATCTCTGGAAACTCAACTGCATCAGATACTCGAATCTGGACAGGAGACGTGAATTCAAAATTTCTCACTCACGAACAATCACAAAGCCAGTCATCTCTAACCAGCACAGTTAAAGAAGCGCCGAATGTCCCCCCAGTGCCTTTTACCGATGCAAGGCTATCCTTAGCCCCGTTCACCTACGTATTCCCCGTCACTCCGGGCCAAAAATTCGTTCGACTATACTTTTACCCCGCTTCCTACTCCAACTTGGACCGGTCTAATGCCCTCTTCTCTGTCAAAGTTGGTGGTTTTACCCTTCTTAGCAACTTCAACGCTTCACTTAACGCAGATGCCGGTTCTGGACCTACCATATCCAGAGAATACTGTGTCAATGTCGAAGAAGATCAGAGGTTGAACATAACCTTCACTCCATCTCCGAACGTTTCTAATTCCTATGCTTTTATCAACGGAATCGAAATCTTGTCGATGCCTACTAATCTCTATTACACTCCTGCTGACGATCAAGGGTTTGATCTTATCGGCCAGCAGAACCTGTACCGCATCGAGAACAGCACTTCTCTCGAGATGGTATACAGATTAAACGTTGGAGGGAAAACCATCTCATCCGCTGGTGACACCGGAATGTTCCGGACATGGCAAGACGACTTCAGTTACTTAAAAGAATATAGAGAGTTATTCTTACCTTTCAACTATACTATCAAACTGAAGTTCACAGCCATACGCAACTACACTGCACCAGAAGATGTCTATCGCACTGCCCGAACCCTGGGGAATGACTCGACTATCAGCCTGAGCTACAATCTCACCTGGCGATTCCCCGTAGATTCTGGGTTTGATTACCTCATTAGGCTGCATTTCTGCGAGTTTCAACCCGAAATTATTCAAGCGTCAGACAGAAAATTCCATATTTTCATAGCAAATCAAACCACCGATAAAGCAGCCGACGTGATTTTGTGGAGTGGTGGAAATGGTGTGCCCGTGTATAAAGACTACGCCGTTTCGATGCGTGCAGGAACCGAGAAGAAAGTGAATCTCTATGTCGCAATAGGAGCCGAACCGCAAAGGTGGAAGACTTCATACCAGGATGCAATCTTGAACGGCGTCGAAATCTTTAAAGTAAGCGACTTTAACGGCAATCTTGCAGGACCCAACCCCGATCCACTTCCACCGAACCCTCCAACAATTGCGCCACCAGCACAGGCAAAAAGCTCGAAAGGGAATAAAACAACAATATTTGCTGCCGCCGCTGGTGGAGTCGCCGGATTTATTCTTCTCTCAATTCTCGGCTTCTTGATTCTCCGGAGGGGAAAGAGAGTCAAGGACTCGGGCTCCAGTGATGGGACCTCTTGGTGGGGTCCATTTTCGTTCACTACGACCAAGTCAACAAAGACCCGCAAGTCGCCTCTACCATCTGCTCTGAGTCGATACTTTTCATTGGCGGAGATTAAAGCAGCCACCAACAACTTCGACGACACTTTCATTATTGGTGTTGGGGGCTTCGGTAACGTTTACAAAGGTTATATAGACGGTGGGGACCACTCAGTGGCGATCAAGCGTTTGGTACCAGGTTCTCAACAGGGAGTACACGAGTTCGAGACCGAGATTGAGCTGCTCTCACAACTCCGCCATCTGCACCTTGTTTCTTTGATTGGATATTGTAACGATGGTATGGAGATGATTCTCGTCTACGATTATATGGCCCGCGGAACCCTACGTGATCATCTCTACAAGTCCAATAATCCTCCTCTCTCATGGAAGCAGCGTCTTCAGATTTGTATCGGTGCAGCACGAGGTTTGAGCTACCTACATACAGGTGCGAAACAAACGATCATTCATCGTGACGTGAAAACCACAAATATCTTACTGGATGAGGAATGGGTAGCCAAGGTGTCTGATTTCGGGTTGTCCAGAACGGGACCCACCGGCGTGTCTAAGGCCCATGTTAGCACTGTCGTCAAGGGTAGCTTTGGATATCTAGATCCCGAGTATTACAGGCGACAACAATTGACGGAGAAATCCGACGTGTATTCATTCGGAGTTGTCCTGTGTGAAGTGTTGTCTGCAAGGCCACCAATATTGAAAACTGCTGAGAAGAAGCAAGTGAGCCTTGCAGAGTGGGCCCGACAAAGCTCTCGCAATGGAAAGTTTGATCAGATTGTTGATCCAACTTTGAAGGGTCAAATTGCGACCGAGTGTTTGAATAAATTTGGTGAGGTTGCTGTGAGTTGTTTGCATGACAGTGGAGTCGAACGACCATCGATGAGTGATGTGGTGTGGGGCCTTGAGTTCGCATTGCAATTGCAAGAGAGTATTGAAAAAGTTGGCAAGCCTCATCATTTGGTTGAATTGGAGATGAATGATGCTGAGAAGGCTCTCTTGCCTCAATCCAAGAGTGATGATAGTAATAACATGTTCAGTAGTAGTGGTGGGCAAGTGTCAAGTATATACAGCAATAGCGAGGTGACGATGACAAGTAGTGGAGATCAGCAAAGTTTTAGCAGTACCAATAAGGAATCAGATAGACTGGTGTCCTCTGGAGCTGTGTTTTCTGAGATTATGAATCCTCAAGGACGGTAAAAGAAGGTACTTGCTATACTATTGCTTTGTTTATATATTTAGAATCATGTATTATTTAGAGACAGTCTGACAATGGTAATGCAAGTATGTGATAAAATTAGTTGGTAGGGATTAAATTATCGGGATTTTAGTTTGCCTGAATAAAGGTATTGATGCTCAAGTACTGTATCTAATCATGTATTCCAGGGGTTTTGGTTTCTTTCAAAGAACAAAAAATGGATATGCGAAAGATAATCTACAGTCCTGTATTTGATGGGTCGATCTGTATTTGGTATCTTCCTTGAGCATGATAATTTTTCTACTCTTAAGCCCAATCGGAAGGAACCAATTTTCAATAAAATTGGCATTGTCCTCTTCCTTGAAAAAAAAAAAACAATTTTCACCCTTTTCTTTTTTAGTTTTAGTAAAAACAAAAAGAGAAATGATATTTATCCTTCCATACTATACACTAAATGATTTGTCATTTTTATCATTCTATTTAAATTTATCTTTTAAATTACATTAAGAGGTCATGGCCATATGTATGACTTGGGTTCTTTTTAAATTGTTGCGGTTATTATTTTAATTTTAGTTATTTAATTTTTAAAACTTATGTATACCACCACGTACACAAATTTCGTGAAAATTGTTACATATGTTCCCTAAGATTAAGCACTCTACCTTTGCCTACCATCAAGTTAATGAAAACTGATAATAAAATATTGGATCAAATATTCTAATTACCATTAAAATGGATGGAAAATAAGATATAAATTTTTTGGTCCTTTCTTGGTGAAAGAATATTGTATATTATAGTTTGGGTGTGTAACATGCAAGGTTTTTTACTAGCAAGCAGCATGTCATCAACTTTCGGTCCAAATTAGAAAACAGAGAAATAAAAATGCCTGTTAACTTCGCCTGCATAAAATAAATTTAGTAAGAATAATTCTAGATAAAGACTTTTATATCATCCACATAATTAGATTTGTAAGATAAATTTTAAAATTTAAATTTTATAACCGTATTTACGAACTCAAGAAACACGTACATGACAAGCATCTATACTCTACGGTTGTTTCCGAGATTTACCACTAACAACTTTTCAACGTTTTCGTTTACATGTTTCTGTTCTTCTTATATGTTTTTTTTTTTTTTTTTATCCTTTTATCTTTTTAACACTTTTTAGAAGGATTCTTTTATAGACTTTTATGCTTATTATTTTTTATAGAATAAGTATTTTTATAGGCACTTTTTAAACTTTTTATTGCCCATTCAAATTTTTATAAAACTAAATAAATAATAATAGATCACCAACACACACATACAATACACTGCATAGTATATAGTACATTGTTTACATCACAATGCAAAACATAAATTTTACAAGGAACAAAGTTTTACATCACAGTAATCCTGATCCATGAGTAGGTTATCTTCAAATTTCCTCAACGGCTGATTTTAGAGAATTTTAATCACATTTAAAATAATTCTGAACTCTTCATGGGAAAAACAAACAAGGACAGTGGTAGTTAGAGTTTAGATGTAGTAGAAAAGAAAATCAGAGACTTTGTGAACAAGCAAATGTGGTGTAACATTAAACAAGAAGAAGAAAGTCACAATGAAACTCAATTATAGAATATACAAAAAGGCAATTCAAATTGAAACTCAATAAATCTACCTGTAAAGTTTGCCAAAAAAATAAAGCTCAAAATGCATAGATAGTTCAAATTGCGCACTCTGCGTAACACACCTGATAGGTAGTGTTTGTATAACTAGAAAATATGAGAGAAAATGTAAAGATAATGGTCAGATTCGAGGTTGACCTAGCCTCTAAGAGAAAGAGAGAAAAGAGAATAGTAAAACATTTGCATTAATGATTCTCGATATCCCTACAAGTCTCTCATTCTACTACATATTTGATTTCTCTCTTGGGCCACAGGCCACTTACTCCATGATAGTATAAAGCCACAATCAAAATATAACTAACAATAAATGGGCCATGGCCCGACTCAACAAAACTCAAGCAAATAAAAGAGATGATGGCTTTGGGCCATAAGCTGAGCCCAACTACTAGACTCTTATTATCCAACCCAAACACATTATGAGTTTGGTCCCTATTGTCATAGTCACAAACGTGTTACAAATCCTCCCCCTTCAAGCACCTTGTCCTCAAGGTGCGGTTAAACTTCAATCCTACCCTTGTAACTGAGGCAAGCTTCTTCCAAAGCTGATAGGCATCATGGCATCCATCATATACTAGTGCAGAACCAGCACACATGCGTGACTCAATTTCCTCATCAGTCAACCTCAAGCCAAAATCAATGACTTCCTCCAGCAACTCATATACAAGCACCCAGTTTTTGTGCAACGAATCTTCATTGAGTACACCAAAGTAGGCTTTGAGGACACCTACAATCCTTTGTAGCACTTCCAAAGCAAGAAAAAGTGACCGTTAACTCTTATTTTAGCAACAATTAATAACCCAGCAATCGTGACGTGGAAATAATTAACATCATTACCAACATCAAACAAACCTCTGAGATTAGACCCCCACTCATTTCCTCTATCAAAGGGCTTAAAAACAACATTAAGTGGCAAAAATCAAGCAACTGAGGGGTAAGGATTGTCTCTACTGAAACTTGTAAACCCATGAATATTTTTCCACCACAGATTACAAACAAGGTAGAAAGGACTTTATATACCTCAACCATACCAAATATCACAACATCTGCCAATTCAAAATCATCCAGAGACTGTAATTCCTCATAACTCAGAGTGTCATGTTCCTCTTTCGATGTTTGGGAGCACCGTCTTTTATAGGAATTGGATGTAACTGGACTTTGAATGATGCTGCTCCTACAATCCACAGCTTTTGAATGACGTTTACTTGACTCTTGCATGAAGGCAGGACTGCTTTAGGCTGTTGTATCAAAGTTTTCAGTGTCTTGCGTTGAGTTAGCAACTGCCGTGAGAAGATCATCACCGCAGTGCTCCACATTGATAAAATCATGGGCATCATAATAAACCACCATTCCCTTTAGGTGTCTATCTTTACGCTTCTTGGCAAGTGTGGGGAAGAGCTCACTGGACTCTTGTGCATAATAATGTCTGGACAAATGCAATAGGCGTGGTCCTCAGACCAAATAGTACATTTTCAAGCCCATCCAGTAGAATACTACCTCAAACCAGTCAAAACATGGTGTCATGCATGGTAAAGCATGGCATAGGTGTGGTTCATTCTCAATAACCTGTTTACGTTTCGTACGCGCATGGACTACCAGCTGCAATTGCCCATAGTCAAGACTAAAGACAGCTTTCTCCAAGTAACAAACTCCTCCATGAATGAGCTTTGTGGACCTTGAGGATGTGCCAGAAGAGAAATACTCTCGCTCGACAAGCCCGACTCGGAGGCCCCTGGTGACCGTGTCGAGGGCAACGCCGCATCCTGTGGCCTCGCTGCCGATAACGAGGACGTGGAGTGGGTTAGCTGAGCTGGCCCCGATCAGAGCTGACTCATGGACTGTTCTGGACAGAATGACGGCGTTCGGGTCACTGATCTTCTGCCCAATAGCCGCGAGCTGGGGGCCACCACTGCGGACGTTGGTGGCTAATGTGGACTAGTAGAGGAGGACTGCCCCTCCGGCTGCGGCGGGAACTACTGCGGCACCAAGGCGAACGGAGGATTGATTCGTCAAATTCGTCAATATGGATCTGTGATAAGCGACTGTGATATCTGTGTTGTCACGATATCTGTGCTGGAATGAAGCGTATAACCAAGAAGATCCAGAGAAGACAAAGCACGATGGAGGGGCTAGCAAGGCGCTTCAGGGTCCACGACAACGCACCCATGCTCAAGCTTGACTCTGTGTCGCCGATTGCCTCAAAGATGAAAAACGGGAAATCATTTCCTCTAGGTCAAACTTCCATCGGCTGGCTATTTTCCTTTTGACTGTAAAGGAGTAGTTAGGGTTAAGGGTTGCCGACATATATGAAGGCAAGAGGAAATGATTTTGAAGAGTGAAAGAAGGAATTAGTCAGAGAGAGAGATCAGAGACTGGTGAAATTTCCTGATTGTTAACAGAATCCAGAAACATAGAGATTGTAGAAATAGATGGAAGGAGGAGAAGGTAATTTGATAATGGAAGTGTTTTCAGATCTCTAACATAATTTATGGAAACTTGAGAAAGAATTATCTGATTGATCTGATCGAGCGTGATTACTTTTTTTTCTTCCTTAGCGACTGCATCTTCCTCTTGGATTTCACAGATTCGATCCTCCAATTCGTCAAGAGACAGTTGAAATATTTGGTGCATTTTATCATGACTCGCCTGAAAATCATCTAGATGTTGTTGAATAACATCGAAGCGTTGAAGATTGTTTTCCATTGGCTCTTTGATATTCAGCAAGGAAGAGATGATGTTTTCCATTCTAACGGATTGATGAAGCCGATGCCAAGGATTGATGGCTCTGGATACCACTTGTAACACACCTGATAGGTAGTATTTGTATAACTAGAAAATATGAGAGAAAATGTAAAGATAATGGTCAGATTCGATGTTGATCTAGCCTCCAAGAGAAAGAGAGAAAAGAGAATAGTAAAACATTTGCATTAATGATTCTCGATATCCCTACAAGTCTCTCATTCTACTACATATATGATTTCTCTCTTGGACCACATGCCACTTACTCCATGATAGCATAAAGCCACAATCAAAATATAATTAACAATAAATTGTCCATGGCCCGACTCAACAAAACTCAAGCAAATAAAAGTGATGATGGCTTTGGGCCATAAGCTGAGCTGAACTACTAGACTCTTATTATCCAACCCAAACACATTAGGAGTTTGGTCCCTATTGTCATAATCACAAACGTGTGACATTCTGGTAAATTAAAATCAACATATGTGATGTCAAACCGTGGTGGTAAATTAAAATCAACCTGTAAAGTTTCCCAAAAAACAGATTTATAATTAATAACCATAGAAGACATTTATAAAATTCAAAACAATCTTTTTACCTGAACCAATCAATCCATAGGCACATTAATTAAATTCCATAAAATTTGAGTTCAGAAATTGGCTGTATGCAGGTTGGGCACTGCCACTTCCTTCCTAGAGCATCTTCAATCTTATAAGATCTATCGTTGGACTGTAGAAAATAAGATAGAACTTGAACTGCAGAGAATATTTTCTCATACCTTTAAACATGTACATAGGTGTGTTTATATACATTGTTGGTAACAGAAAGCCTAACTTATTGCAGTCGTTGGGCTCTCATCACTTATTCAAAAATCAAATAATTGTTTACATGAGATAACTATAATATTTAAAGTTCAATCACTTGATCACAGGATCCCATGTCCTACTCCTACGTGATAGGAACAACTTCAGCAAGGCTTGAGTCAGAGTCCGTTGAGTCTGGTAAGAGTTGGTCTTCAATACGCCCCCTCAATTGGAGGGGAAGATCTTGGACACTGAGATTGAAACTTAACAACTTGAACCGAGATGTTGCTAGTGGTTTGGTGAGTAGGTCAGCAAGTTGATCTCGGCTGGAAATGAAATAGACGAGAAGCTTCTTGTTTGCAACAAGATCACGCACGAAATGAAAATCTATTTCAATGTGTTTGGTTCGTGCGTGACACTGGATTGGCACTTAGATAAGTTGCACCAATGTTGTCACACCACAAGGCAGGTGCACTGTCCATACGAAGACCAAGTTCTTGCGTGAGAGATTACAGCCATTGGAGTTCAGCAGCGGCATCGGCATCGGCAAGTGCCTTGTACTCTGCCTCAGTACTACTTCGGGCCACTGTACTTTGCTGCTTGCATCGCCAAGAAACTAAATTCTGTCCAAGAAAGATGCAGTATGCTCCTATAGACCATCAATCATCACGATCACCTGCCCAATTAGCATCCGAAAATGCCTGAAATTGAGGTGAAATAAAAAGCCCATGTGAAACCGTGTGTTTCAAGAATCTTAGAATTCTCTTTACTGTCTGCCAATGGGATACTTTTGGATGATGCATAAATTTGCTGACCCGATGTACTGAGTAAGCAATATCAGGCTGCGTGAAGGATAAATATTGTAATCCTCCAACTATGCTTTTGTAGAGAAACGGATCCTCAAAGTCTCCTTCATCATTGACTGAGAGATGTGAGGTAGTGGATATAGGAGTGACACACGGTTTGCATTTATCCATTTTGGACCGTTTCAGTAGCTCGACTATATATTTACGCTGAGTTAAGTACAAACCATCAGTAGAATATAAGGCCTCAACGCCCAAAAAGAAGGATAGATTGCCTAGATCTTTGACTGGGAATTCCTTGTGTAAAGCATGAATCGCGTTGTTGACTAGCTGAATATCGGATCTCGTAATGATTATGTCATCTACATAGATGTGGAAGAATATAATCTGAGAGTGAGATCGATAGATAAACAAAGAGGAATCAGCCTTACTATTAACGAAACCAAGCTGTAGTAGAGCATCTGTTAGGCGAGAAAACCACTGCCTTGGAGCTCGACGTAGTCCATACAAAGACCGTTTAAGTCAACACAGATGATGAGGATACTGTGGGTGTTGAAACCCGGGTGGTTGAACCATGAAAACCTCTTCTTGTAGTGAGCCATGTAGGAAGGCATTGTGGATGTCAATCTGGCGAAGGCACCAACCTCTAGATACAGCAATGGAAAGGACAAGTCGGATAGTTGCAGGTTTAATCACAGCGCTGTTTGTTTCATGAAAGTCAACACCGTGCTGTTGATGGTAACCCTTAGCCACCAATCGCGCTTTATAGCGTTCAACAGCTCCATCGGCACGCCGTTTGATTTTAAAGATCCACCTGCAACCCACAACATTAGCATGCGGATTTGGAGGAACTAATTCCCACGTTTGATTCTTCAGTAAGGCATCAAACTCTTGATTCATTGCAGCACGCCAATGACTGTGTTTTGCGGCTTTAATGTAACAAGTTGGTTCAGTACTTTCATGTGTGACTACAGCAAGTAGTGCTCTTGGAAGAGGATGCACTATATAGTTAGCTAGAATCTGCTTAGGCTTCCGAATATGATTCTTGGACCTGGTAGTCATGGCATGCGTATTGGTGGAGTTTATGTGGACTACACTGGTAGTTGGGTAGGTGATTACTTGACTGGCATGTTGTGGAATGGGAGGAGGCATGGAAGGAGGTGCCTCATCATGGGGACGATCCGATGTTGATGGTGCTGCACAAATCATGAGATGCGGTGATGTAGTTTGCAAGGTACCTATTGGTGACACAGCAGGAGGAAAAACAGGGGAGGTAGCGGTTATGGAGGTTGACACAACAACTGTGTTAGATATGGGAGTAGACTCAACTGTTGGTGGTGGTTCATATGGAAAGGATTTTTCATAAAAAATAACGTGATGAGAAACATATATTTTTTTACTTACGAGATCCAGACACTTGTAACCATGATGGTTGAGACTACAACCTATGAAAATACACGTCTTTGAATGGAAATCGATTTTGTGTTTATTAAAGGGACGTAAGTAAGGCCAACATGCACATCCGAAGACTTTGAGAAAGTGATAGTCGGGGTTTAGTGTGAAAGAAAATTTGATAGGGTGATTTATTTTGTAAGATAGGCATAGGTAGCCTATTTATCAAATAGATGGCAGTAAGAAAAGCATCTTCCCAGAATTGTTAGGGTAGATGTGAATGGGAGAGTATAAACCGACCTTAACAATTTGTTTATGGCGTCGTTCAATTGCACCCATTTGTTGGTGAGTATGTGGACAAGTGATTCGGTGTTGAATACCAGTGTTTTTGAAGTGAGTTGTTAATTTGCGAAACTCATCGCCCCAACCGGATTGGAACATTTTGATTTTGCGTTTAAACAAGCGTTCAACATATGATTGAAATTGATGAAAAATAATTTCGACATCGGATTTTAATTTGAGTAGAAAGAGCCACAAAAATTTCGTGCAATCATCAAGAAAGGAAACATAATATCGGCAACCAAAGTTGGAAAGAACCGATGCTGGCCCCATACATCACTATAAATTAAATCTAAAGGGAACTTGGACGAATGATGATGTGAACGAAATGGTAGAGAGCAGCTTTTAGCACGTTGGCAATCCGAGCACACTTGAGGTCCTTTATTTGAATGAGGAAGAGTGAAATGAGAGACAGCTTGTTTGACGACAGGAGTAGATGCATGACCAAGATGTTGATGCCACACCTGGTATGGAGCACGAACGGCAGAAAAATAGCGAGGATGAATGGAGTGCATAGAGCTAGAGAATGAATATAATCCATCTCTAAATCTTCCGCGATGAAGGAGTCTCCCCAAGTAGTCTTTGACATCAAAAAAATCATGGTGAAACTCAAAATAGACATTATTGTTTTTACAAAACTGTTGGACATAAACTAGATTTTTTTTGTATTTCAGGAACAAGTAGAACTTGATTTAAGATGAATGGTTTGGTAGAATTAGAAATGGAAGAAGAACCAATTTTAGATATTTGCAAACCTGCACCATTACCTATATGAATTTGATTAGTACCATCATAATCTTCACTCCGTAGATTGAGGTTGGCAATGTCGTTTGTGAGGTTATGGGTGGCACCAGTACCAGGGTGCCAATCAAGTTCATTTTGTGAAGACATGGAAGCAACGAGGGCCAAGGGATTGCGCTGATCAGAATTGGCAGAGTATGTAACGTCAAACCTATGAAAGCATTTCTTTGCCATGTGGCCTGACTTGCCACAGACTTGACAAATAACAACATCACGGGTGGATTAACCACGACCAGAAGGAGAGAACTACTGAGAACCCCCACGAAAACCACGCCCCCTGCCTCGGTATCCATTACGACCATGAGAGAAATTCTGTGGAGACTATCGGGTAGCAACATTGACAGATGCCTGTGGCAACAGTTGACTGTTGTGAGACAAGCGGGACTCGGTAGTGAGAAGAAGAGAGTAAACTTCCTCCAGCGTAACAGGGTTTTTGCGAGCAGAAATTGTAGTAACAAAGGGATTCTAATCATGTCCAAGACCAGCAAGAAGATAGGTGACGATTTTGTCACAACTAAGTGAGTGCCCAGCAATGGCTTGTTCATCAGAGTGACGTTTAATTTTCATAAAATAATTAGTTGCAGAAAGTGCACCTTTGCGGGCATTAGCAAGATCAATTCGTAACTGAATGAGTCGGGCCCCTGATTGAGAATATATTGATGTTTCAAGTGCTTGCCAGACATTAGCAGAGGTTTTATGTGAAACGACTTGAACCAATATGGTCTCGATAATTGTAGAGAAAAGGACAGCAAGAACAAAAGCATCTTGCCTTAGACAGTGGTCATATAAAGGGTTAGGGATCAGAGATAGGGCATTGGATTCGGGATGTAGAACGGCAATGTCCTTAGAAGGGACTGTGGTGGTGCCATCAAGATAACCAAAGAGACCTTGGCTACAGAAGAAAGGAATGAGTTTAGCTTTCCAGACATGGTAATTTTCTCGAGAAAGTTTGGTGACATTAATGGTTGGGGGGCTGATAAGAGAGGGAGGAACAGAGGAAGAGTTGTCTAACATAGTTGAGGAAGGAGAGGACATGGAAGGATGTAGGTCAGATGGCTTAATCTGATACCATGTAGAAAATAAGATAGAACTTGAACTGCAGAGAATATTTTCTCATACCTTTGAACATGTACATAGGTGTGTTTATATACATTGCTGGTAACATAAAGCCTAACTAATTACAGTCGTTAGGCTTTCATCACTTATTCAAAAATCAAATAATTGTTTACATGAGATAACTATAATATTTAAAGTTCAATCAGTACTTGATCATAGGATCTCATGTCCTACTCCTACGTGATAGGATCAACTTCAGCAAGGCTAGAGTCAGAGTCCGTTGAGTCTGGTAAGAGTTGGTCTTCAATATGGACCATAAAAGACACCACTACTTGTCAAGTTCATAGCTCCACCCTTTATCATCCAAAGCATCTCCGAGGGCAGATGTTACATTCTCCCATATATCATCACCTCGATTCAACAGCTTTCTCTGGCATTATAGAGAGATTTACTTCAGTGCCAAGTGTTAAATGTCAAACTCGAGGAGCACCAATTGTTTTCTTTTTAGCTTGAAGTGATTATACCAACACCTGTTTTAAATCCATGCAAGCGTTGGTGTCGTTTGGATACCTCCAAGAGATTGCATTAATTCCATATTTTCAAGGGAGAGAGAAGGTAGATCAACTCTTGTATGCATGACAAGAGAAAGAAAATGGTCTTTGCCCTTATAAATGATATTGGAATCAACATCATGTCACCCTCCGGATGCCAGAACACTAAACCACCACCAGCTTCAATATTATCCTGCATAATTGTAGCCAATAAATGATGTATTGAATTCAAGATTTAAAATTTGCATCAACAGCAATCTAACAACAAAATCAAATCAGGTAGAATAGTACATAATCGATCTGTCGTTAGACTCCTCTAATTTGAAGTGATCAAGGTATGCTTTCAACTGTTCTTCATCCTCCCAAGCGGTGCCATAAATGCTCTCCAGCATCTATTTCTTTTCATCTCCTCTCCAGTAAGCACCAGCAACAGATTCAAGTTCAATAGCCTTCCTGTCAATATTTCCAATAGATTCAACATGAGGCCCCAGAGCGAACATCCCACCATTCAAACCTGGCAAGCCTCAATGTACAAACCTCAGCAACATATACAAGGATTTCAAACCCAGTAGCTGTATAAAAAACAAGAGAGAAATATAAAAGAAATCAAATGATCAGCAAAAGAAAATGATATAAACAAATAAACAGCAAAATAAAATGATAGAAATCAAATCAAATCAAGCTTTAAAAAGGATTTATGTGAATGATAAACTAGTGAGGCCCATCTTGCAAGCCTCTTGCTTAATGTGGTGTATTTGGAGCAAAATGAATAAATTTAATTTGAATGTTTAAAGAATGAGTAATAATATCCTTACACCTCATTTACTACTATTTTATTATCTTGTTATTTTTTTTCCTTTTGTTATTTGAATCAACCAACGTAATCTTGAAGAACATAACCTTCTTGCATAATCTTGAAGAAAATAAATTTAATCAACCAACGTAATCATATAATTAATTAAAACTAAATTCAATTTTATAAAAATTAATATTCTTTTGCTCTTTGAGTCAATTTTTATAAAATTGAATTTATTTTTAATTAATTTATATGATTAAATTGGTTGATTGAATTTATTTTCTTTTAAATTATACAAGAATGTCATGTTCTAAAGTTTTTAATCTAGATTCAAATAGTTAAAAAAAAAAAAATCCAAGTAGTAAACTAATAGTAAATACGATGTAAGGATATCATTAACCTTTAAGAAGACAATGTGGATCTAAAGGCTGCTTTTTAAATACTCTACTACTGGATTACTACTATAAAATTTTCTTGCTTTTCAGGATTTTTTCAATCTTTTTACTATAAAATGCTCTCTTTTATTGTTAATAAAATCTGACTGAGTTGCATTGTGATAATTTGGTGAATCTATGTTGTTGTGACTGAAGGATCAGTAAAGGCCGATGCCACATGTGTTTTGCAGTTTTTTCTCTACCTATCAAAAAAATAAAAAGTAAAAAGTAAAATTAGTGAGAATAACACTATACGTGTGTTTTACACTGAGGTTGGAGCTACATATCTTTCAAATCCAGTTTTTCACTCTCTACCAAACACGTTGCCATTGATTTTTATTTTGTCAAAGAACGTTGTTACATATGGTCTACTCTGGGTTCGTTTCATCTCCGGCAAGGACCAACCTGCCGCACATCCTCACTAAACCATTGGTGGCTCCAAAATTTAATCCTCTCCAAATCAAGCTTATGGTGATCCGAGCCTCCCCATTGCGCTTGTGGGGGCGTGTCAGCAACAATCCAGCCAAGCCAAGCAAGCTGTCAAGCCCAAGTCGACCTTCCATTCATAGCCAATAATCAAGCAATGAAGATATGCATGACCGACAATCACGTGATGAAGATTCCATGACCAAACCCGCTCTTGCAAATTAATGATGTCTGACCTGTCATGCACCAAGCTGTCCTCCTAACGTGTAGTTATTGTAATTGCCCTAGATTGTAGCATACCACGTGTATGTAAGAGAGTCATTGTACATGAAATTATATGCAAGAAATCAATATAGAATATTTTACACTCTTTGAAGGCCGGACTTCATGCAAACACATGATGGTAGATATTCCAAATAAAAAAGACAGTAAAATAATGAAATATGTGGGTAAAAATCTCAGCAAAAACTTAGTTTCAGTAAAATAATAGCTAGCGAAAGAGTACATAAACACAATTCTGAAAATAATCTAGTGCGGTTGTATGGTATCTATTCAGAGATCTTTAGTAGTAAATAAGAGATAAATGTGGGGATAATAAAGAAACAAAGACACATAGATTTATATGGTTTGGTACTAGGTTTATGTCCACGAGTCATTTAGAGGACAAATCTATTATAATATAATAGTTATACAATCTCATGGTCTCCAATCCTCGTTGTACAATGGAAGTCGAAAATGTATTCTTTGGTGGAGATCTTTTCTCTGGAGCTCTCGTCATCTGGTCGAAGAAGCTGAAGAAGAAGTCGTCCCAAGTCCCCCCTTTCTTGTTCAGTTTGATGTCTTTTTATCCTCTGCCCATCATTGCTTTATGTCACATCCTCATTTCCCCTGACACACTATCCATCCCTCAACCTTTTCTCCCATTTTTTATCTTCTCTCTTCCCTTTTGCTGAGATCCCTCCTTTGGGCTAGGCTTGGTAGATCATATTGGGCCTGTGATATTTTATCCCCTTCAGTTGCCCGCAATTCTTAAGGTCGATTTTTTCCAAAAGAATTCCTTAAGAATCTTTAAGATAGAATATGCAATAGAGATAATCAGTAGAAAAATAAATTCTGGAGTAGGTCCTTGATTTTCCATTGGGTTCATGTTAAGTAAATTCCGGGAGATGTAGTAAATCGCTTTTGGTGCGAGCGCAAAGCTCAACTTTGGCCGGAGATGAGCTCGGCCAAGTTAGGTGCGAGCGCGGGACTTGGCAAGATAAGCGAAAGGCGTATTCGACCGCGTTAGGCGTGAGCGTGGAGCTCATCTTGGCGAGATAAGCAGGAGGTGCGCTTGGCCGCTTTAGGAGCGAGCACGTAGCTCGAATTTTATGTGCACGAGAGAGGTCGGGTAGTCAAGTGACTTGCCCGCCTATCAGGCAGTCCTTGACCTTTCTTGCTAGTGCAGGGCAATGGGTGAGATTGGGCAGTCGAGAGACTTGCTTGCCTGTTGGGCTCCTGGGAGGTCTGGCGGTCTGTGACCTTTCCCGCATGTTGACTCATCATGAGGGAGATCGGGTAGTCGAGTGGCTGGACGCGCCTGTTGACTCTCAGCAAGGTATGAGTTGGCTTTGAGTTCATTTGTGTGAACGTTTATCATTAGGAAAGAGTGTTTATCCTTCCAACGTTTTTTTTTTTTTTTTCCTAATGGTGTTAGCAGATTTTCACCCCTTGATGTGAATTGTTGTTGGCATTTCTATTTTGATATTGATGCTATAGTTTTTTTTGTAGTAACCCGTACTGAGTGGTCTGGGAGCCCATCGACCCCCTAGGTTCACCTTAAGTAGTTGCTGAGCCTGTCGACTAGTTCCTGAAGGTAACCAGTGCGAGGCTTGTTTCCAAAAGTAACTCGCTAGTGACAGTTATGGCACGAGTGTAAACACTCAATGTTTGTTAGAGAAGATGTTGTGCTGGTATTGCTATCCAAGTGAGGGAGGTCGGGCAGTCGATTGGTTGGACCCGTCATGATTTCGTCAAGTGGGAGGCTGTGAGGAAGGTTGGATAGTCAAATGGTTGGACCCACATGTTGACTCTCAAAGGGAAATGAATAAGGTCGAGCAGTCGAAAGGCTGGACTCACCGTGATTTCGCCATGAAGAAAGGTCAGGCAATCGAATGACTGGACCCACCAGTTGACTATCAACGGGAAATGAATAAGGTCGGGCAGTCGAAAGGCTTAACCTGTCGTGATTTTGCCGTGAGGGAGGTTGGGCAGTCGAATTGTTGAAACTGCCTATTGACTCTCAGGGAGGTGTGACCTGTCTTTTGTTTGAAGATGCTTGACCATGCTAAGAAAAATCAAACCAGTTAGTGTAGGTAATCTAAATCACAAATTTGAGATTAACAAACCTGAATTGTCTTGCTAAAGCGTGGCAAAGGTTTAAGGAGCGCCAACGAAGCTCGTGGGGAGCCATGCTTTAGAAATATTGAAGATCCGTAGTGCCTGCATGCATGTTAATGCCAAGAAATTTATTTCGATGGACACATATTGAACCGTCCAAGTGGTGCCCTAGTGGGAATATGTATTCGGTGTCCGTATTGCTCGGGTGAGTTCCAACAAAGTATGTTCTCGGGGTGTGCTGACAACAGGATTCCCGTGGAATCTCAAGGAGTTTGGTGAAAGAGAGACTCCAAAATCTAATTTTATTTGTAAAAGTAAAGTTTAAATAGCAAGCTTGAGGGAGAAAATATCAGGGCGATGAGGCCGTTGTTTCTGACTTTCACTTGACTAAATTTGTCCCTTATTGATTCTCCTTCTTTGCTGAAACTGTTTACTATTGGCGCGCCATGGAGGGTGCCCGCAATGAGTCAAGTTTCTTTTATGTGGTCAAGGGACTTTGAGTGGCCAAGCGGTGGTTGAGGAGTTGGGTGTCCGAGCAATGGTTGACGAGCCGAGTAGTGGCTGGGGAGCGGTGTGTCCAAGCAATGGCTGAGGAGCCGAGCAATGGCTGAGGAGCGATGTTTCTGAGCAGCGACTGAGGAGTTAGGTGTCTGAGCAGTGAATGAGGAGTGGTGTGTCCGAGCAGAGGGGCTCAGGTTGAGCACGTTCTAGTAGAGCAATTGATCAGGCCTGTTTGCTTGGTGGGTTGTTGCCCACTGGCGTGGCCGAGTCAATGGTGGCAGCTGCTCATGGTTGAGATGCAAGT
Organism: Pterocarya stenoptera; assembly: GCA_003123785.1. Classification (NCBI taxonomy): domain Eukaryota; kingdom Viridiplantae; phylum Streptophyta; class Magnoliopsida; order Fagales; family Juglandaceae; genus Pterocarya; species Pterocarya stenoptera. The sequence goes on along the minus strand of QEOT01006447.1, from coordinate 448,684 downwards.
AGCCGAGCAGTTTGTGGCCAAGATGCAGGTGGTCGTGATGCACATGGTCGAGAGGCATACAATCGAGTCACTCATCCCAACTGAGGAGGATGGGGCCGATGGGAAAGGTCCCACCGACGTTCTCTGTCGCCAAGGGTCAGCATGCCAATGGCAAAAAGTACTGGTGCATCCAGTCCTGGTTGCTCGCAACTTTAGCAGCTCGTTAGTAGGTGGCAAGTGGTTACCCGCCTGCTGCCAGGTCCACAATAGAGAGGAGTTGGCGGGAGAACTCCCACCGACTTTGTCTAGGGATACTGCATCGCGACCAAGTCCTCGCCATACCTTACGGGGGAGGTAGCGAGCTCCCATGCCCGCGGTCACTCTCATCTCGGGTGCACTAGGTTTCACGGGTGCTCCGACCTCCATGGCTGTTTGGGAAGGGTGATGTCGTGCTAGAGATAGACAAAGCTGGCAACCTCGCTTGTGGCTGTCGAGTGTTTCACGAGCTCACAGTTAGGTGTCGTGAGCCTCAAGCCATGCTCCTGCTGTTCTTCTGTGCACAACATGCACCTCCCCCCTTCGTTGGATCACCTTGGAGGGTTGATGGTCTTGCTAACGAGGCTGTTGTGTGCCTCTTGGGTGCACGGAAATGGTCAAATAGACTTGCGACGGGCTGCCGTGAGCCTGCCGAGTGCATGGCAACGTGCACCTGTTGTACACTGTGCATACACAGCTGGAGTGTGGACGACATTGTGCATGGTGCTAAGCCTAACATGTGCAGTTGCACAGTGCTAGGGACTTGGACATGTGCGTGTGCACAATACTCGCTTATGTTCTCCCCTCTCTTTTTGCACTAAGCACTTGCAACTGAGCATTGCTTACCCATCTCCACCAGAAGTCCTTCTTTCACCCCGTGGAAGTAAGGATTTTCTCTCTAAGTTTTCCTTGGATTCTTAGAGGTTTTTGCTCTTGGACTCTGGTCTATGGAGTTTGGGAGGATGGATGGTGACTTGTCATTGCGTTGTGAGGGTCTGAAGTTGACAGATGAAGAGCAGCAGGAGAATGAGGTTAGTGATGAAGAAGTTTCATTGTCTTTATCGAAGAGTAAATTGTGTATTATGATTTGTTTGATAGCTGAGAAGGAGACAAATAGAGGGGCCCTCATGAATACTTTGAATAAAGTATGGCAAGTAGAGGGTCAAGCAGCCTTCAAAGAGGTGGGGAGAAACAAGTTTCTGGTTGAATTTAAAAGGAGAACATACAAGCTTAGAGTCCTCAATGGGCGTCCGTGGTCCTTTGATAAAAATCTGCTATGCATACAAGACTGCAAAGAGGCCAAGTCTGTAAAGGAGATGCAGTTTCAACACAAACCTTTTTGGATTCAATGTCATGACATGCCATTTGCAGGTATGTTGGCGAGCATAGGTGAGAAACTGGGTAGTTCTTTGGGAAAAGTTTTGATGGTGGATACAGATGGGAGTGACACCTGCTGGGGGAAATTCTTACGTGTGAAAGTTCGGTTGGACATTGCCAAACCTCTTACTAGAGGGAGATTCATATCTCTGGAGGGCTCTAAATACTGGATACATTTTAAATATGAAAGGATGCCCAACTTTTGTTATCATTGTGGTACAATCAAGCATGGTGCAAGGAGATGTGAAAAGGTGGAGATGGGTAAGCATGCAGTGGCTGGTTTCAGTTAACAGTATGGTACTTGGTTGAGGGCTAGCAGTAAAACTACAGGCCACAATAAAGCTCATGAAGGAAAGGAGCAGGGTGGTTGAGGGTCATCAGAGCATGGCCGGAGGGAGTTTTCAGGCGAGTCTAGGGTGGATGGTGGACACGATAGAAAGGAGCAGAAAGTTGCTAAAAATCAGGAAGGCCCTCTATCAATTCCCACTAATGGGGGAATTGATCAGATTTCTGGGTCTAATTTTGGTAACAATATATTCTCTTTCAGTGCTAGGAAAGTTGACATTGATCTAGAGGTAGCTGGCTTACACGACATTGCATCACTTACTCACAAGGAAACTATTGATGCTAATCAGGATCAACAAGGAAATAATATCATTAAAGAGGGAAATTTGGTGACAGATCAACTAGAGGCAAGTTCTGACCAGTCACCCTTGTTAGACATGCAGGATAATATGTCTAAATTTGGAAAGATAAGGCCTCGTAAAGAATCTAGTTGGAAGAGGAGGGCATGTGCTTGTGGAACTTCTTTCAGCAGGCAGGTGCATGAGATAGGCAAGGATCTGGAAATGTTTGATCATTCTATTAAAAGAAAGGCTCTAGTAACTCAGGAGGGAGGTGGAGAAAAGAGAATTAAATTAAATCTAAGAGATGAGGAGAGTGACACTTTATTAATGGCAGTGGCTGCTGAGCAGCCCTGCCAAACTCTATGATTCTACTTAGTTGGAACTGCCGAGGGCTTAGGAACCCTCGAACAGTTAGTGTGCTTCACCTGTTGGTGAAAGAAAAGGGCCCAAAGATTATTTTTCTCTTTGAAACTAAGTGCAGGAGAGAAAAGGTGGAGGATATTAGAAACAGGCTGGGTTTTGGAGGTAGCTTTGTGGTGGATAGCAGAAGGAGAAGTGGTGGATTGGCTATGTTATGGAAAGTTGAGATACAAGTAGAATTGTTCTCTTACTTCCCGAGTCATATTTCTTTATCACTTAGTCTGGATGAGAGTGCTCAGAAGGTGATGGTGACAGGTTTCTATGGAAATCCAGTGGTGGAAAAAAGAAAGGAAAGTTGGCAACTGCTTAGACAGTTAAAACCTGAGGGAGAAGCTGCATGGCTCTGTTGTGGGGACTTTAATGAGATACTTACTAATGATGAACAGTATGGTCCAGCTAATAGACCAGTCTCTCAAATGGAAAAATTTTGAGAGGCTCTAGATGCTTGTAATCTCAGTGATTTAGGATATGAAGGGTCTCAATATACTTGGTGCAACAAAAGGGAAGGGGCAACTTTTATCAAGGAGACGCTGGATCGAGCCTTTGGTAATTCCTCTTGGCACCTTCTTTTTAGTCACACAGGGATGAGAGTACTTCCAGTTTTACAATCTAACCATTCCCCTCTTCTTATTTCTTGTGAGAATGATGTTGGTATGATCAGAAGAATAGAGAAAGTATTTCGTTATGAGGCTAGCTGGTCAAAACAATAGGAATGTAAGGATATTATTCAAAAGGCGTGGAGGGCTAGTATGAGAAGGGACAATTCTATGTTCAGTTTAAAGGAAGATCTTACAAGATGCAGGTCCAAGCTAACTGTTTGGTCCAAATCAAAGGGAGGGGAGAATAAGAGAATTCTTAATGCTAAGAGAGGCATGATACAAGAGCTTCAAAGGAAGAACAAGGGTGAATTTAATGCTACAATTAAAAACCTGCAGGAAGAAGTGGATTTTTTAATGGAGGAAGAGGAAACTAAATGGAGACAAAGATCTAAGCAGTTATGGTTAAAAGAGGGAGATAAAAATTCTAAGTATTTTCATAGATGTGCCACACAAAGGAGACAGTTGAATGAGATTAAGGAAATAGAGAATGAAAGAGGTCAGAAAACCATAAATCAGATGGGAATCAGCCAAATGTTCCAAGATTACTACCACTATTTGTTTTTGTCATCCAATCCTAGAGACATTGATGCTGCATTGTGTGACATGGACCCAGTAGTTACCTCTGAGATGAATGGGTAGCTTGAGAGGGAGTGTAGTTTTGATGAAGTGAAGAAGGCTATTTTTGAGATGGATCCCTTGAGTTCACCAGGCCCTGATGGTTTCTCAGCAAGATTCTATCAAGACAACTGGTCTGTTGTGGGGTCTGAGGTGTTCATGGCGTTTAAAGAGTGCTTATCCTCAAGTATAGGCTTGGGTGGTATTAATGAAACTTTTATAGCTCTGATCCCAAAGAAGAAAAAACCACAACTTTTCACTGAGTTCAGGCCTATAAGTTTATGCAATATTCTCTATAAGATTGTCTCCAAAGTCTTGGCTAACAGGCTAAAATAGTTTCTTCTTCTTTGATTTCACATTCACAGACTGCATTTGTCCTAGGTCGCTTAATCTCAGATAACATCATTGTAGCCTATGAAACCATGCACTCTATGTAACATAGGATGAGGGGTAAAAAGGAAGGGTATATGGCCCTTAAATTGGATATGAGCAAGGCATACGATAGAATTGAATGAAAGTTTTTGGATGCTGTCTTAAAGAGAATGGGCTTTGGAGAGAAGTGGTATGGTCTAATCATGAAGTGTGTAGAAACAGTGAGCTATTCTTTGTTGATTAACCGAGTTCCACAGACTTTTTTTCATCCTTCAAGAGGGTTAAGACAAGGGGATCTTCTATCCCCTTATCTTTTTATCCTTTGCTCAGAGGTGCTTGGCAAGATGCTGGATAAAGCTGAGGAGAAGGGTTTCATTTTAGGGTTCCCTTTTGCTCGAGGTACCTTATCAGTTAACCATCTCTTTTTTGCAGATGATAGCTTGCTATTTTGCAAAGCTAATGCATTGGAGTGGAGCAGATTGTATAGACTGCTGAGTTGTTATGAACATGCCTCTGGTCAAAGGTTAAACCTGGAGAAAACAACTATTTATTTTCGTAAGAACACAACTCCAGCTGCTAAAGATGCTATTTTGTCAGGAGTGAGGATGGGGGAGGCAAATTCTTATGAGAAATATCTAGGTCTTCCATCTTATGTGGGCAGACACAAAGTGGCAGCCTTCAGACCCATCTTGGATTCTATTAGAAATAGAATGAACAACTGGAAGGTCAAATTTCTTTCAAAGGCTGGCAAGGAGGTAATGCTGAAGTCTATAGTACAGGCAATTCCAACCTATTGCATGAGTATTTTCAAACTTCCTATGGCAGTTTTAACTGCTATCAATAAGCTCATGAAACAGTTTTGGTGGTAGAGTAGAGATGATAAGACTAAAATCGAATGGATCCCTTGGAAACAAATGGGAAGACCAAAAGGGGAAGGAGGTTTGGGGTATAGAGATTTTGAGGAGTTTAATTTGGCCTTTTCTTACAAAGCAATGGTGGAGAGTCATCCAACAACCATCATCATTAGCAGCCCGAGTTCTTAAAGCCAAATATTTTCATAGATCATACTTTTTACAAGCTAAGGTTGGTAGTAATGCCTCATTTTTGTGGAGGAGTTTTTTGGAGGCTCGACCAGTTTTGCAAGAGGGTTTGCTCTGGAGAGTTGGCAATGGGGAATCAATGAACATATGGTCAGATAAGTGGCTCCCTCGTCCATCTACTTACAAGGTTCAATCCCCCATTGCTGAGTCTGAAGCTGGTAGGAGAGTCTCTGATCTTATTGATAAGCAAGCAGGGGCATGGAACATGAATCTTTTGAGGAAGTTGTTTGTTCAAGAGGAAGTGAACTTAATATGTAGAATCCCAGTCAGTGTGAGTAATGTTCAAGATAAGCTTATATGGAGATGTACTAATGATGGAAGATTTTCTGTTAGAAGTGCTTATCACTTAGCAGGGGAGATGGCAGCAAATCAAAAGGGTCAATCATCTTGCTGTGAGCAACAGAGTGAAGTCTGGAAAGATGTTTGGAAGTTAATGGTGCCTAATGCTACTCGCATGTTATTGTGGAGAGCTTGTCATGAGTCTTTGCCAACAAATTAGAACCTAGTTAAAAGGAGAATTAGTGAGAATGACATGTGTCCTATCTGTTAAATTGAACCAGAATCAGTGACTCATGCTCTTTGGTCATGCAGTTCTGCTCAAGATGTGTGGGGAGCAAGTTTAAAGAGCTTGCAGAAATTCAAAGTAGAGGAGATCCAGTTCAAGGTATTGGTTAAGGAACTGTTTTCAGTGTTGAGTGTCTCTGATATGGCAGTCTTCACAGAAACCAGTTATCAGTTGTGGAAAAGAAGGAACAGCTTTGTGTTTGAGGGCAAGTTTTTGAATCCTAACTTAATTGTTCAAACTGCTATACAAAAAGTTAGTGATTTTCAGGCAGCAAACCAGAAGCATGTGGTAGAAAGGGTGACAGATTACCAAGTTCCTCAGTGGACTGCTCCTCCTGCACAGGTTTTCAAGGCAAACTGGGATGCTTTAGTGGATCGTGTAAACTGCAGAATAGAATAGGTGTTGGGGTGATTATTAGAGATTGGCATGGTCAGGAGGTTGCTACTCTCAGGTCTCAAAGGGCACTTTTCCCAGATCCAACGATGGCTGAAGCAGTAAGAGCTCTTAAAGCAATGATTCTTTGCCAACAGCTGCAATTATCCAGGATTATACTCGAAGGAGATGCCAAGATAGTTGTTGATGATATCAATTGTGAGTCATGGAAATGGTCCTCAGTAGGTATGATCATTCCGGACATTAAAAATAAGCTTGGTATGATGCAACAATGGTCGATTAAGCATGTCCCAAGGAATCTCAATAAGGTGGCTCATTTATTAGCTAAGGATGCATTAAAACTATCTGAGGAGAGCATTGTATTAGAGGGAATTCCTCCTTGTATCCAAGCTGTATTGTTTTAAGATGAATAAGAATTAATATTCTTCTCTTCAAAAAAAGGGGTGAAAAAGAAAACCGGTAAACCAGATCGGACCGAATCGAACCGGTGGGTTTGGTCCGGTCTAGTATTTGTTCTATTTTTTTCAAAACCGGTCAAAATCAATCCGATTACGATTTTCATTTTTCTAACACCGAACCGAACCTGTTCATATATATTTTTTATATAAAATAATTTTGTATTATATAATAAATTATTAATTAAAATAATTTTAAATTTTAAAATATTATATAAATAACTATATATTATCACTATAGTTTATAATAATTTTTTTTTAAAAAATATAGTCTATTATATTAGTAGTTATATCTTTTGCCTATCAATGTTTTATGTCACATCTACTTTTCCTTGACATAGTATCCATCCCCGAGCCTTTTCTTTCCCTTTTTCTCCTCTCTTCTCTCTTGATGAGATCTCTCTTTGGGCTGGATTGGATTTGGTAGTTGATATTGAGCATGTGATATTTTATCCCTTTTTATATGTATTGTCTTTGTATACAAAACATCAGACTGTTGGTCCAAAAAAATGAAAGTGTCCCATTTGAAAAGGATGAGTCTAGGATTTCCATTCGATGCCGTTTTCTTTTTTGGGTTTTATTGTGTACATGTAGTGTACACTAGTTTATTGGCCGTTTCGAAAGAGGGAAAGTGGTCCAAATTCAAGGGCTGGAAACGTTGTCCTATAGATTGTTTGCTGGGTCCTTTGGTTATCTTTCATTTCAGACATTTTATAAATAGCAATGAAAAAATAATGAAAAAATAATCATAAAATAGTGAATGGTAGTTAATAATAATAAAAAATAGATAAAAAATAATAATAAAATAATAAATAATAATAGTGTAAACTAGTCCGGTCCTGATCTATTTTATTGAACGGCAAAAACAAAAAACAAAGGAAAATCACGAGTGACCTATCTTTCGGCGAAATTGTCGTGAGCATCTCTTTTCTCCGGTTCACCTTATATTAATCCGTGCGGGACCCATAAATTATTGATCAAAATTGAATCGTAATCTTTTTCTCGTTAGATGAGGTGGATTATAAATCAATAGATAATCAAATAGCAATTCTCTTTTTTTTTTCTTTACCACACTCTACCTCACATTAAACTTTTGCATTGAGTTTCCTCAAAATAAAAAATAAAAAAACTTTTGCATTGAGAACTGTCATGCATAGTACATAAGATCTTTAAAAACAAAAAAGCTATACTCTGACTTGAGAAGTCTTGATTCAATAAAAGCTTAACTTAAAAATTTAAGTAAAAATAGAAATGGCTAACATAAAGTGTAAAATCAATTTTATAATATTCTTACGTACGTAGATCAATAAGTTTTCATTTGATTATATAAATTATTTTATCTTATTTTATTTTATTATTATAATTTTTTTAATTCTTATATAAAATATAATAAATAATTTATTTTTTAAAAATTTTAAAATAAAAATAAAAATAAAAATTATATTTTAATAATATTTTATTTAATTTTTAATTTTTATTTATCTCCTTTCATTTAATTCAAACGAAATGAAGGTTAATATAACTCAACAATAAAGTACTGTAGTTAGTACAGAGTCTGTACCGCAGACCACGTACCACAGAACTTGCTTTTTCGTCTTTTCACAATTTGGATAATTTTGTACTTTTACGTTCTTGGGTTTTCTGTGGCTCTTATTGAGAATATATAAAGTTTTAAACATATTTTATATTTTAGAAGAGAGTCGAGAGATAAAGATATTTTGTGGACCACGAATCATTGAATACAACGTGGAGTACATTGAAATCTATATGCAGTGTATCTTTTCCTAATCCTAATATCCTATGACTAGAAACGCACCTCGTCTTATATTTTAATAGAAAAATCTATTAAAATGACATGTACGAGTTATAAATACACAAATTTTGTGCAGATCTTTTATAAGGCTTGGTTTGGATAGTGAAAGTATTCGAGATGTTTATGAATAGTAATAAAAAAGTAATAATAAAATATTGAATAATAGTAAAAAGTAAGTGAAAAGTAATGAATAGTAAAAAAAATAGATAAAAAGTAATAATAAAATAAAGAATAGTAGTGAGAATATTTGAGAGTACTTGAGGTACTCTCGGTACCCAAACAAGGACTAAGGCTTGGTTTGGATAGTGAAAGTATCTGAGAATGTTTGTGAATAGTAATGAAAAAGTAATAATAGAATATTGAATAGTAGTGAAAAGTAGGTGAAAAGTAATGAATAGTAGAAAAAGTAGGTAAAAAATAAAAAGTAAATAATAATGTTGAGAGTGTTTGAGAGCACCTCAGATACTCTTGGTACCCAAACTGGCCCTAAATCGTTTGGAAAGTTGTACTAAGTTGTACTCCGGCCAGTAGCATCGATCGGTAGTGCGCTAATTCAGAGTTGACCCTTAATTACGACGACGACCCACTAAAAAAATATATATATTTGAGATAGACTATTTATAACAAAAATGACTATTTAAAATAAAAATAAAATTATTTTAATAAAAAATAATTATTTTTACAACAAATAATAACAATAAATAAACAGTTTTCTCTTATTCACCCTTTGAACTTCACAGGTCTAGTGAGTCTCTCCAGTACCATGAAGATCAGTACTACTGCCCAGCTTGCAACTCTCCATCAATTAATTAATGCTGAATACAAAACTAATTAAACCAGTACTGGTCAAGCATAACGCGGAACCATGACCCATATTCTTCGATCTCTTCCATGTACAGCGTCTGAATGCGCTCCATTCGTGAGAAAAAAAAAGGCTCGAGGCTTCGAGAATGCATGAAATTGCCTTCGGAGTTGTCGATCAACGTCTTCCCCCACCTAATAGCTAGATTCATGTTACGTACAGTTGATCATGTGATACTCAGACTATTTCCGGGAACATCATGGCGGAGTCCATTGCTGGAATGGAACTCCCGCCCACATTTAGTCGGTGTACCATCTCAAGACCGGTGTTCTTTTTGACAAGGAAATCAGATCTAGGGCCGGTACCTTTATTTCCAAAACGAGTGTAATAAAGGCCGGTGGGTATCGAGACGATCTCAATCGATCACATTTATAAATGCATACGCATCATGGGAGGCATCTTTAGACGGAGTAAAGGTTATTTTCAGGCTCCTACGCTTTCCCAAGTTTACGCAGAACTCTTTGACCAAAAACTTTGAGCCTAGAAAATCTGCAGTAAGGGAAGCGCTGAAATTCCCAAGGAGGGTGAAAGAACCAGCAGTAACAGTGAAGTAGTCCTTAGACCTTCCCAAACTTTGGTATATTTAGCTGGATGGAAGTGACTCATGTTGATGCTATAAAAATCGCACAACAGACCAAAATGGGAGAAAGAGTCATTCCTCTCCCATTGGGCGGCTTGAGCCTCGATTGGTGTTGTTAGGAGCCATGGGCAGTGTGCCGGTGTGGTTGTACAGTGTCATTGCCTACATCCATGTCGGAGAAATGCTTTGAGAAAATAAGAGAAGATGGATACATGAGTTTACATGGTTCAGCATAATGCCTATGTCCACGGGCGTTAGGGGAGGAGAAATCTACTATAATATTCTTGTTTACAGTCTCTCTTGATGTCTCATTCCTCACTGTACAATGGTGGCTTTGAATACATTTACTAAAGAAAAACCTTTGGCCAGAGCTCCCCATTCTGAGGTTAAAGGAGAGGTTGAAGAGGAAGAAGTAGAACTGAATAAGAAAAAGATCCTCTGAAATCGTCCGGGCCCTCTATTTATCCGACTGCTTTGCTCGTGTGCCCCCTACAGTGGAGTTAGGGTTTGCTATGTGTGCCAGATAGCCCTTCCTTAGTCGTCTGCCTGAGTACGTAGGGAAATAAATTTCGAAGGCTGGTCCCCATGCATTTGTTCCTCTGGTGCGACCAATAAACATTTCCGACCTCATGATAGAGATGAGCTTGATTACGCAGTGTGCGGGCAGGCAACTTGTCTCAGCGAGGCGAGTGGGGGTTGGACTCGGCCGTTTAGAGCGCGTGCATGGGGCTGGTGAGTCTAGAGACTTGGCCTTCCCCACAGCGAATCTAGGCACCCGACTTCGTGGTGAGTCTAGGGACTCGGCTTTGTTGAACGGGGGGTCGGCGAGTTTAGAGAGTTGGCCTTATCCCGCAGCGAGTCTAGGGACCCGACTTTGTGGCGAGTCTAGGGACTCCACTTTGTTGAACGGGGGGTCGGCGAGTCTAAAGACTTGACCTTACCCCACAGTGAGTCTAGGGACCCGACTTTGTGGCGAGTCTAGGGACTCAGCTTTGTTGAATTGGGGCTTGGCAAGTCTAGAGACTTGGCCTTACCCTGCAGCGAGTCTAGGGACCTGACTTCGTGGCGAGTCTAGAGACTCGGCTTTATTGAATAGGGGCTCGGCGAGTCTAGAGACTTGGCCTTACCCCTCAGTGAGTCTAGGGACCCGACTTTGTGGCATTGTACCGCAGCGAGTCTAGGGACCCGACTTTGCAGGACCACATGGACAGCATTTCACGCTAGAGGGAGTAGTTTTGTTAGTAGAAATTAATTCACTTAAATTTTGAGAACGAAAAACCAAAGAGTTTTAACTGCTGTGGTCGATCTTTTTGCTTGACTAAAAAATTGTCTGCTGTTGGTTGTGATTCTCGCACAGGTGAGCTGCATTTCCCATGTAGGTAACTTCCGAGTAGAGGAGATTTCCTCGAGCCGAGGAGGTGTCATCCGAACAAGTGAGGTGCCGAGTCAAGGGGGTCATGATGGTGGCTCTCGTGCAGCTTGGGGTGCTATCCCGAGCCAGCGTGCTGCCGAGCTAGTGCTCATTTAGATTACTGTCATTTATTTTTTCTGTACTTTAAATTACTGCTCATTTAAATTATTGTCATTTATTTTTCTTTTACTTTTAATTCTAGCATTTAAACTACTGTCATTTATTTTTACTGCCGAGCTAGTGCTCATTTAAATTACTGCTCATTTATTTTTCCTGCACTTTAAATTACTGCTCATTTAAATTATTGTCATTTACTTTTCTCGTACTTTGAATTCCATCATTTAAAGTACTGCCCTTTATTTTTCTCGCACTTTTAATTCCTGCAATTTCAATTAATGTTATTTATTTTTCGTGCACCTTTAATTCCTGCAATTTAAATTTATGTCATTTATTTTTCTTGCTCCTTTAAATTTCATTTTATTAAATCCAACAATTTTAATTTACCGTCTTGTATTTTAATTTCTTACTTTTCATCGGTGCACTTATATCCAACAAACATGAATCTGGTTCACAACCAGTAAATTTTCATTTTCATTGCACTCTTCCATTCATTATATATATATTATCACTTTTATTTTTATTTTCTCATTATAATTATTTTCACCATTTTAAACAAGTTTGATTTTTAAGCAATTTCCCTGAGGAGACAATTTAGAAATTTATTCTTAATTATTACGCGACACTCTCATGCACTTGAGATAACCTTTGTACTGCTCATTTTTGAGTGAGTCATAATTTCAAGAAAATAAAACATTGATTTGAAAATTTTAAAAAATGAATGATATTGTCTTTGACATGTAAATCTTTTAAAATTTGAAAATGAAGTCTCATATGCCTATAAATAGCTCATTTGAGATTTTCAAATTCAGAACACATTATTGGAAGTTTTACAACATTCATTCAAAATTTTTAATCTTTCTTCTCTAAGCATTGAGTCTTAATCCTTATTCATTTTGAGAGATATATAGTTTTGTACTGTATTGTTCTTATTCCACTCATTGAAGAGTGTTTTATGATAACATACCCACTAATAACTCTTGTATCAGTAAAAGAGTGTATATAACCTTTGTATGTGTAGAATGTGTTTTACACAGGGAATAGATGTTGAATTACCACGTGTAAGGTGATTGCAAGTGTAGAGGGTATTCTACACGGATTCCTTGTAGCGGTATTGCTCAAATGTGTAATAAGTTTCTACCTCCACCTGAAGAAGATTTGATAGTGAATTTGGAAATCCTCAAAGGGTAGCTTGAGGCGAGAACGTAGGCAGTGAGGCTGAACCTCGTTAAAATACTGAGTTTGCTTCCTCTTATCCTTACTCTTTATTTTTACTGTTGCATCGTAGTTTATTCATATTTTATATTGTATATTTGGTTAGAATTGTGAATTTTTAAATACAACTCAATTCACCCTCTCTTGTGTTAGTCATTTGGGTAACACCAGGCATCAAAAAGTGGATCACTCGGATTCTTGGGTTTGGGTATCACACCATTGATAAAATCAAGTTTATTTTTTACTCGTAATGCTCGGCTCATGGCTCTAGACCAGACTGTGTAGTTGTTTGTATTCGCCATCTCCGTTGAAATGTCTCAGATGCAACCTTGCCATGAAGTCATGTAATAAAATGAAATGCTAGGGGATGACTGAAGGAAGCAAGTTTTGGGAGAACGTTCAGGAAAATTCATTCAACCGAATCAAAAAATACAAAGGGAAGCACTATGTATATGTAGTGCGCCTACGTAACAAACTAACAGAAAACAAAGGAAAATACAGGTGTCAAATAATAAAACAATCATGCCTATACAATTCAGTGCGACTAAAAATACAGAAATGCCTATAACAGGCTCGCACATCATCCTTCTCCACATCTTATCTCAGCTCCTTTGCAAACACGTGAGCTTACTCCATGAATGTCATCAGCACCATTGATCATGCTAGCAGGGGCAGTTTGCAGATGATGATCATGCTCCAATACTACTACATCTAAACTTTAACTACCAGTGTCTTTGTTTGTTTTTCCCATGAAGTGTTCAAAATTATTTTAAATGTGATTAAAATTCTCTAAAATCAGCCGTTGAGGAAATTTGAAGATGGCTGTGATGTAAAACTCATATATATATTTGTTCCTTGTAAAATTAATGTTTTGCATAGTGATGTAAACAATGTAATATGTAGTATGAAGTGTGTTGGTGATCTATTATTATTTTTTTATAAAAATTTGAATGGGCAATAAAAAGTTTAAAAAATACCTATAAAAATACTTATTCTATAAAAAATAATAAGCATTAAAGTCTATAAAAAAAACCCTTCTAAAAAGTGTTAAAAGGATAAAAGGAAAACAAACAAAAAAACCATAAAAGAAGATCAGAAACATGTAAATGGAAACGTTTAAAAGTTGTTAGCGGTAAATCTCGGAATTAAACAGTTCGGAGAGTTTGGATGTTTGGGCTACCTCTCTCTTTCTTTTCTTATTTCTTCTATTTTCCCCCAGTGCCGTCTCACCCTTGACTCTCCAGCGTACTCCCAGCCAGCCCGCGCCACCGCTACTGGCAACACCACCTCCACGAGCACGTCGTCTCCGGCCAACCACGCCCTCCTATCCCTCGGCCTCACCCTCACACACAAAGCTCTCTCGGTATCTCCCTCTCCTCCACTCAATTTCTGTAACACAACTGATAGATAAAGGGAGAATAGCAGGAAAAAGTCAGAAAGGTAATAGCTTTCTTCGAGGGAAAACGCCTCCAGAACACAAAGAAAGGAATAGGATTTTTTATTAAACTTTTTTGATACCTCACATTTCAGGGAATACACTCTAAGGAATTACTATTGGGCCATCACAGCCAGTTACAGACAGACTCGGCAAAATGAAAATAAAGGACTAATACTAGGCCCACGACCTATTGAGATGCATATGACATTTAAATAGAATAACAGAATCCAACTCATTGCTCTAACCGACCCAACTAAACATAAAAAGCCCACAGGAGAAGCCCATGGCCAAGGACCCACATGAGTGCCTTCCAAACAACTCTCCACTTCACTTCGAACTACACTTGCAAGGATGCCCCACTTCGTTTGTACTTCGGTTTCCAGAAGCCCCTTAGAATCTAGGGTTCTTGACTCCATCGATTGCCGTCCCTTCCTTGCTCCCTGCCGCTGCTCCCACCTTCTCCTCCTCCTCCATTCTCGGTGATTGTTACATAGCCTTTCCGTTAGAACACCTTGCCCGCAAGGTGGGTGAATTCCGTTTTCAATTTCATGTACCCTTCCCATGGAGTATCTCCGGCCTCTTGGCCTTGCCAACAAACAAACAACTTTGCCTGAGCTTGATTGCCGGCTTTAGTCATGTGACGGTTCAGTATTTCAGCCGGCTCTGGTTGAATCACCCCATTTTCGTCCACTGGAGGCAACGACGGAAGGGCTATCACTTGGGAACCTAGCTTCCGTTTGAGTTGTGAAACATGGAACGTGCTGTGAATCCGTGAGGAGATGGGAAGCTCCAGCTTGTAGGCCACTTGTTCGATCCTCTGCAGAACATGAAATGGGCCAAAAAATTGAGGGGATAGCTTGAGATTTTGGCGCTGCGCCACCGTGCTCTGCCTATAGGGTTGGAGTCTCAGGTATACTTCCTCGCCTACACTGAACTGCTGCTCTTTTCTTTTAAGGTCAGAGTATTTTTTCATCCTATCTTGTGCAATCTGTAAATTGTGTTTGAGAAATTGTGATATCTGGTCCCTTGTCTTCAATGTGTTATCCACTGCCTCGCTTGTTGTACCTGGTACATAGTTTAGTCGCCTAGGAGGTGGTTGGCCATACAGAGCCTCATAAGGAGTGATTCGGGTAGAGGAGTGCTAGGTAGAATTGTACCACCACTCGGCTAAGGGTATCCACCTAGCCTAGTCCTTAGGTCAATCGCCACTAAAACATCTTAGGTAGTTCTCAACAGTTTTGTTTATAGCTTCCGATTGTCCATCTATTTGGAGGTGGTATGTTGTGCTTAGGGAGAGTGGCACCCCCAACAAGGAGAAAATCTCTTGCCAAAACTGACTAGTAAACATGTTGTCACGGTCAGAAACTATGGACTGTGGTAGTCCATGTGACTTGAAGATATGTATAAAAAATAGATGAGCAATGTCTCTAGCTGTGTAGGGGTGTTTGCTCAGGATAAAATGGTTGTATTTAGTCAGCATGTCAACCACGACCCACAACGCGTTGAACCCTTGGGAGTTAGGCAGTCCTTCCACAAAATCCATAGTTATATGAGTCCATGGTTTTGTCGGCACCGGTAATGGCTGAAGTAGCCCACTTGGTAGGGTGTTGTCGGCCTTTACTTTTTGACACACATCACACTTGCGGATAAAAGCCTTAACATCTCTCTTAAGGCCTTCCCAATAGAAATCCCTTCTCATATGGTGGATAGTCTTGTCATACCTTGAGTGGCCCCCCCAAGGACTGCTGTGCGACAGTTCCAGCAACCTATTTTTAAACTCCTCCTGTTGAGGGACATAGAACCTACCCTTATACAGTAGGAGACCATCCCTCATTGTGTAGCTTGGGCTGAGTTTGCCTTCTGAAAATGACTTGGTAAGGGTTTGCATCTGTGCATCGTTTTCACCTATTGCCCTTAAATCTTCCATCCATTGCACACTAGGGAAAGAAATCAACAGAAGCTCCGGCTCTCCATCCACTTCCTTCCGCGATAGGGCATCGACAACCTTACTTTTCACTCCTTTTTTGTACTCTACTAGAAAATCATAACCCAGCAGCTTAGTAAAGCAGCGTTGTTGCATCGGAGTCCCCACCTTTTGATCTAAAAGGTGCTTGAGACTGCTAGTTAGTCCGCACCACAAAGGCCTAGCCTAGTAAGTAGTGCCACCACTTAATGACCAAAGAAACCAAGGCAAATAGTTCCTTTTCATAGGTGGACATCATGAGAGCCCTCCCCTTTAAAGCTTGGCTGAAAAAGGCTGGAGGCTTGCTTTGTTGCATCAAAACAGCTCCAATGGCGTTGCCCGAGGCATCGCACTCTATAATGAATGGTTTTGAAAAGTCCGGGAGAGCTAGAATCGAGGGTTGGGTGACATCCTTCTTTAGCTTATGGAAAGCCCGTCGTGCTTCATCACTCCACTTGTAAGAATCATTTTTCAACATTTGGGTTAAGGGAGAAGCAATTCCCCCATAGCCTCTTATGAACCGACGGTAATATCCCGTCAACCCCAAAAACCCCCTTAGACCCTTGAGTGACTTGGATAAGGGCCAGTCTATCATGGCTTGTAGTTTCTCCAGATTTGCTTGCACCCCTTCTACTGAAATTAGATGGCCCAAATAGGCTACTTCCTTGCACCCAAAGTGGCACTTTGACTGCTTGGCATACAGCTTATGTTGACGCAATATGTCAAGGGTAATGTGGAGGTGCTGTGCATGTTCTTCCACTGTTTTGCTGTACACAAGAATATCATAAAAAAAAAAAAAAAGAATAAATTTTCTCAAATAGGGCTTAAATACCTTGTTCATGAGGCTTTGGATAGTGGATGGTGCGTTAGTTAGCCCAAAGGGCATCACTAGGAACTCATAATGGCCCTCATGCGTCCTAAACCTTGTTTTGGAAACATCCTCTAGTTTGACATGGATTTGGTGGTAACCCGACCTCAAATCTAGCTCGAAAATTTTTTTAGCTCCATAAAATTCATCCATAAGCTCTTCCACCACTAGAATAAGATATTTATCCTTGATAGTGGCCTTATTTAGGCCCCGGTAGTCGACACATAGCCTCCATGTACCATCTGCCTTGCGGACCAGCAACACCGGAGATGAGTAGGGACTTTGACTAGGCCGTAGAGAGGAGTTCCTGCACTATTTTTTCGATCTCTTCCTTTTGGTAGTATGGGTAACAGTATGGCCTTAAGGAAATGAGTTTGGTTCTGGGTAGTAAGTTTATGGCATGGTCATGAGTTCGGGATGGGGGCAGTCCATTAGGTTCTGAATTCACATTGGTGAATTGCTATAACAGTGGCTGTACCACTGCTGGAACTTCTTTTACAGTCGTTGAGCTAGTGGTTTTAACCCTTTCTATCACTTGTAATATAATGCCTTTTTTTCCCAACCCATCGGGCCTCTTAAAAGTTCTTTCCTCTATCATTTTAGCTCATGCTAGTCCGTGAATGGATACCGACCTTTCTTAGTATTGAAATTGCATCACCAACTTCTCAAAGTTCATAAAATTGACCCTAAGTCTCTTAGCCAATTAATTCCCAACACCATGTATCAACCCGCCAAGACCAGAACATGGACATCCACTGGGAAAACAGTTCCCTGGATTAACACCTCGACCCCATTGCATTTGCCTTCACTAGGAAGCAATTCACCATTGGCCACTCTCACCTGCACCCTCTCGTTCGTGTCAAGAGGAAGTTTATTTTTATTTATCACTGGTGGGTCCAAAAAACTGAGTAAACCCTGTATCCACCAAGATAGTAACCCATTGGTTGTCAATTTTTCCTTTCACGTGCATGGTTCTTGGGCTATAAGACCCGGTGACTGCATGGAGTGAAATTTTTGGGTTTCAACCAGGTTGGGTGGGGTTGTTTCCTCACTTGGGATATCATCAGCCAACCTATCCTCACATGCAGCCATTGCCAAATAAACTTCCAGCAACACATATTCCAATACGTACAGCTTAGGCTTTTCGCACTTGTGCCCCAGGTGCCATTTTGAATCACAATAATAGCATAGTCATTTCTCCCTCCTCTCTTGCATTTGCTATTGGTTGATTTTCTGTATGGGAAATGATGGTTTTGAAAAGGGTTTGTTGGCATATGGTGGGTTTTTTGGATGGGAAAAAGGTGGCTGGTTGGAAGTTTTGAGGATGCCTGGGCTTGGGGAGTAGTTATGTCTAAATCTGGTTGGGTTTTTCTTGATGATGTTGTTTTTTTCTTCTTGGATTTTAGCTGTAGGCTGAGTTTAAGTCAAGTGGGCTGAACATTTTCACAGTCAACCGGATGTCATCACATAGTCCACTAACAAAATAACTGAGTTTGTAGGGCTCTGTCAATGCTTTTAATCTGTTAGCTAAGGTTTCAAACCTTGATTTATAGTCCTTTACAGTCCCATTTTGTCTCAATCTTGTCAAGGCCTTCATGGGGTCATCATACACACTAGGGCCAAATCTTACTAATAATGCCTTAATAAATGTCTCCCAATCTGGAATCTGTCCAGATTCTTCTAATCCTTGGAACCAAGTTTGATCAGATTGTTGATCCAACTTTGAAGGGTCAAATGGCAGCCGAGAGTTTGAATAAATTTGGTGAGGTTGCTGTGAGTTGTTTGCACAACAATGGAGTCGAACGTCCATCGATGAATGATGTGGTGTGGGGCCTTGAGTTCGCATTGCAATTGCAAAAGAGTATTGAAAAAGTTGGCAAGCATGATCATGTGGTTGAATTGGAGATGAATGATGCTGAGAAGGCTCTCTTGCCTCAATCCAAGAGTGATGATAGTAATAACATGTTCAGTAGTAGCGGTGGGCAAGTATATACAGCAATAGCGAGGTGACGATGACAAGTAGTGGAGATCAGCAAAGTTTTAGGAGTACCTCTGGAGCTGTGTTTATAACTGAGATTATGAATCCTCAAGGACGGTAAAAGAAGGTACTTGCTATATTGATCAGTAATGCAAGTATGTGATAAAATTAGTTGGAAGGGATTAAATTATGGGATTTTAGTTTGCGTGAAGAAAGGATATGCGAAAATTATCGGGATTTTAATTTACATTAAAATTAGTTGGAAGGGATTAATGCAAGTATCTAATCATGTATTCCAGGGGTTTTGGTTTCTTTCGAAGAACAAAAAATGGGTATGAGAAAGATAATCTACAGTCCGGAGTAACATATTCTACAGTCCTTCTGCAGTCAGTCTGTTTTATGGGTCGATCTGTATTTGGTATCTTCCTTGAGCATAATAATTTTTTTTTACTGTTAAGCCCAATCGGAAGGAACCAATTTTCAATAAAATTGGTATTGTCCTCTTCCTTGAAAAAAAAAAAAAAAACAATTTCCCTTTTCTTTTTTAGTTTTAGTACAACAAAAAGAGAAATGATCCTTATCATTTCATACCATACACTAATATATGATTTGTCCTTTTGATCATTTTATTTAAATTTATCTTTCAAATGACTACATTTAGATATTGAACTGAATTGAGTTGAATTAAGATGATAAAATATTGTTAGAATATTATTTTTTAATATTATTATTATTTTAAAATTTAAAAAAATTGAATTGTTTATTATATTTTATGTTAGAATTTAAAAAAATTATAATGATGAATTGAAATGAGTTGAGATGGATTTGGAATCCAAACGTAAATTAAATTAAGAGGTCATGGCCATATGAATGACTTGGGTTATTTTTAAATTGTTGCGGTTATTATTTAATTTTAGTTATTTAATTTTTAAAACTTATGTATATATACCACCACGTAAATAGTAGTTAATAATAATAAAAAATAGATAAAAATAAAAATAAAATAATAAATAATAATAGAATAAACTATTCCGGCCGTGATCTATTTTATTGAACGGAAAAAACAAAAAACAAAGAAAAATGATGAGTGACTTATCTTTTGGCGAAATTGTCGTGACCATCTCTTTTCTCTGATTCACCATATATTAGTCCGTGCGGGACCCATGAATTATTGATCAAAATTTGTCTCGCATCGGGTTCGCTATATTTAATCCCCATCACATTAAACTTTTGCATTGAGAATTGTTATGGATAGTACATAAGATCTTTAAAAACAAAAAAGCTATACGCTGACTTGAGAAGTCTTGATTCAATAAAAGCTTAACTTAAAAATTTAAGTAAAAATAGAAATGGCTAACATAAAGTGTAAAATCAATTTTATAATAGAGAGATTCTATTTGTAATTCTCAAATGGAAGACTGCATGTGCAAGCCCTTTATTAAATGAAAAAAATAACTATTTTAATAAGGATATTATTGTAATTTTAAAAAAATTTAAAAATAAAATTAATTAGGCTTGCAATGCAGTCTCCAAATAGAGACTATATGTAGCATTATTCTTTATAATATTCTTATGTACGTAGATCAATAAGTTTTTGTTTGATTATACAAATTATTTTATCTTATTTTATTTTATTATTTTAATTTTCTTAAACTTTCATATAAAATATAATAAATAATTTATTTTTTTAAAATTTTAAAATAAAAATAAGATTAAAAAATTATATTTTAATAATATTTTATTCAACTTTTAACTTTAATCCAAACTATTCTCATTTGCATTAGCCTGCTCAACAATAAACTACTATAGTTTAAGTAGAGACCACATTCCACAGAACTTGCTTTTTCGTCTTTTTGGATAATTTTGTACTTTTACGTTCTTGGGTTTTCTGTGGCTCTTGTGATTAGGAATTGAGAATATATAAACTTTTAAGAAAAAATTTCTGCAACTTCTTACTATTTATACAACCTTCATACATAAACTCTGTCAAACTCTCTTGATCTCTCTCATCCTGAACTCTCTCGATCTCGTTTGCCATGAAAGTAACAAATGCCGAGATAGATGAATCTCTCTTGGATTTGTTGACTTTGTTCATTATTGTTTTGATGTTTGGGTTTGTTGTGATTGAATGGGGGAGCCGAGGAGGGGAGGACTGAGGAAAGGGGAGGAGGGGGGTGGACGAATGGAAGTCCACCCCCGCACCCCGTGCAACAGACGAGGTACCCCGCCCCCGCATGGACGGAGGTGGATTATGGGAAAAAAATCCCCACCCCCACCCATGTGGGGGCGGGAGACGCAGAAGGGATGGCCCCGCCCCATAAGGGGCGGGTAGCACCCCTACCTAGTAATGATTCTCAAAAATAAGTAATAATTCACATTCAATAAATCCACATATTTAATATCATAATTTACAATAAATATAACAGATCCATCACGAAAAAATGTGAATTATTAATAGAACTTATATTTTTACAAAAGGCTTGCACTAAATTTATTTAGAACTTATAGCTAGCATTACACATTATAATAAAATTGTTAGCTTGTTAGGTTTGTGTTCTTCTTATGATGGGATTTTTTTATGAGATTAATTTTCCAAGTTAATAAAGACTTACGTGGTCTGTATATTAAAATAAACCGATAAAGTTGTTAGGTTTGTGTCCTGTCATGGGATTTTCTTTTATGAGATTAATTTTCAAATTTAACACAAGACAAACTCGCAAGTTGCAAGATAAATGATGAGTTGGCCCGTACACTAAATTTGTAAAATGCTAAACATTTTATTTTAGGGCTATACAAGAAACCGTAAAATCAGCCGGGACCGACTTAGACCGGTTGCAGGGGCTCGGGAATCGGTTGAAACTGGCGTAGAACCGGTCGGCCAGCAGTTGAATTTGGCCGAAACCGATGTCTAATAGTTCGGTCCTAGTTTGAACCTGGACCAGACTGCCGAACCGACCAATACTTGAAATGTTTTTTTTTTTTAATTATAATATATGAAGTGACGCTGTTTCACTTAAATGAGTAAAACGACATTGTTTTGGAACTTAGTGTTTGAAAAAAATAGAAAAGAAACGGCGCCATTTCACTCTAGGATTTAGGACTTAAGCCAAACGGCACCGTTTCACTCTAGGGTTTAAACACACGCACACACCCTTCTTTTTCCTTGTTTCTTTCTTCTCCTTTCTGATTTCACACTTCATTCACAGTGTCGCCCCCACCTCTCTCTCTCTCTCTCAAATCGCACCTCGCCGCTCGCAGTGTCATCTCTCTCAAATCACAGCCACCTTCGTTGCCACCGAAAACTCCGACGAATCGACCGAACTTATGCCGAGACCAATGTCCAAGGTTTTCGCCCTCCTTCACCGGCCGGTTTTGGTTGAGATTTACACCATTTTAAGGTATTATTGCCCGATGCCTTCGGCAATTAAATTTCATTGGTGTTTGGACAGACCAAGATAAAGTAGGTAGGCAGACGCATTCCATTGCATCATTGAAGATTTTCAACAATATGTAGGGTAATATCCCCTTAATCAAGATTTTACTATGCTTACTAGATTTCAATCTGTAATATTGTATAATATATTACTTATTTGTATCAGGCAATTTCTTTTCATCAATGAAGTCTATTTGCGAAAAAAACAGGTAGGCAGAAGACTCTTGGTTAATTTTAATTTGCTGCAGTTTTCTCAATTTAGGGGTGCCCTCTGTTTTTTGATGCTGCATTGTGTTATTTAAAAAAAAATGATTTTTTTTTCCTTATTTTTCTCCAAATGATAGATGGAGTTAGATACTATTAAATCTAAAATACTTTTGGGTGAATGTATAAATGCTCATAAGCGACCACTTAATTTCTTTTTTTACTAATGAAGTTTTTTTAATACAAATTCTAAGAAAGACACTTAAAAATTAACTTAGAATTGTAAATAAATATATATTGTCAGTTGCAAGTTTGAATGTACAATAAAATTAAAAAAAGTTAATATTAACTCGTGCAAATTGAACTGGATGCCGTTTAAATGAAATAACTATATATATTACTAATTAACAGCAAACAAGAGTACGCTGGTTTTTCTTTTATTTATATTTTTTAAATTGCATTAATTATAAGGAAATTAAGCGTTCACACGCATGCAGCCGCGATCAAACTTCAGAGTTACAGTACTGGAACTTATAATCCGAACTTATAAAGGTGAAAAATAATAATAATATAAAAGCAAATCGAACGCATACAGTACTAAGCAAGATCCCATACCAAATCTTACTAGCAATTGCGTTTGTAGGAATCGCGGTTGCACTTCTCTTGTCCGGGGACGTCATATCTCTTACCACCGCAGGTATTTGATTTTGTACAATCGGCAAATACCGGCTTGTTGGGGTCATTTGCGCGGTTAACGGCACTCTGATAGTCTGCGAGCATTCTGCTTATTTGGGAATCGAACATTAACAGCTCGGGTTCGTCCATGGCCATGGGGCCGTGGTAATTGAGATAGGTGCCGTTGTCACGGGTCGAAGCATGAGCTGTTGCTTCTCCACAGTGACTTGTGTTGTGCAGAAACATGATCAGCAGCAGCATCAACAGAGTGAGCGCCGGAAACTGACCACACTTTGCTGTTCCTCCAACCATCTCAGTGTCTCTGACCTCTGTGCTGTGCGATGCGAGCCCTTGTAGTGGGAACTTCTTTGGGGATGAAGAACACTGACTTTACAATTTTAAAGACGTGACGAACGACAAAAGTCATTGCATTTTCCATTGTCCCTATATTAAATGATTTAAGTGACATTAAGGCTATTAATTTGTTGTCGGCAGGCAGAATATATATTATAATAATATGTGTGTGTACGTAACAACCGAATAATCCTACGTACCCAACCTCACTTCACATGTACAAAATTTTCACCTAATCTTTTTATAAAAGATAAATTAGACAATCATTATACTTAAAAAGATTAATGAGTGCTTCTTACTTATTTAAGAGATGAATGGTATTTAAAAAGATTATGTTAAGATATAAAATAAATAATAAAATTTATATTTTTTTATCAATTTAAACTTTTAAAACAAGTGATGGTGTTACATATTAAGCTAATATACTTTAATACTTCAATACTTCAACCGGCCTAATAATGAATAAGAAAATCTCAAGCGACATTGTGGAAAGGCATCAACTGATTAGTTGGATCCTAGTACGTGGGGGAAAAACCTTAGAACCACGTGATCTCTGTCAACAAGAATGGCGGCTCCTTTCCATCATTAAGTTTTGCCCATGTCGGCTTTCATAGTTAAGGATCCTGCTTTCCCTTTCTTTTCACCTGCAATATTTCACCCTCACATGAACACCTACTAAAGTTTAGTTTGCAATAATGTCTTGAAAGCCAAAACCAAGTTGGTAGCTGAGTACACTGCCCCAGAAGATGTCTATCGGACCCTGGGGAATGACTCAACTATCAACCTGAGCTACAATCTCACAGCTTGGCAATTCCCCTTACATTCGGCGTTTGATTTCTTCATTAGGCTGCACTTCTGCTAAGGGTCTCAAGAAGAAGCAGGGTTGTAAAAAAGGACGTCGATACGAAAGTTGCATTGAAATGGCTCAAAAAAAGAAAAAAAGAAAAAAATTAGCAGCCATCGTCTCTCACAAGAAAATAAGTGTACCCTTTATGCTAAAAGAAAGAAAATAAGTAGAAAAGACCAACCTCTACAAAAAAATGAACACTTGCAAGTATAATTCTCAACACTCTTCTTTAAATTCACATATGTTCTTTACAAAATAATCTTAATTTGGTAGTTTTCAAACATGAAATTTGGTCAGAGTGTAACTTCATCTATGCAAGTTAGTGGAGCTTATAGTTCCAATCCAGTGTTTCCATGTCATCAACATCAGGTCATGCCTTTTTTTCTTTTTTTTCTCTTTTCATTTAAGTTGATTTCATTTTTAGAAATTTTATACTATTACCGATCACTAGTAAAGGAATACGATTTGTATATACCTCATTCTGCAAGTGCTAATGACCCTTATATTAATCCTTACCCTTCATTCCTTCAAAAACCAACTTGTTTATTAAATTTTGTTAGTACTTGGTAATTTTTGTATTTACCCAAATTGACATATTTTTCTTCATCTTCTTTCAATAATTACAACTTTGTGGAATCTAATTTGGAATTTTAGAGGATACCAAGAGTAAATCATGTCATATCCTTATGCAAGTTTGAACATTTATGACACAAGTACTTGGGATTTCTCCCAAGATTTAAATGATGTTTCACCTAATTTCTTCCAAGAAATATGGCCATAGCTCAAATATGGGTAAATATTAGACGACCCTTAGGTCATCATGCTCGGTTAAAGGATACAATGGAGAAAAGTTTAGGCCTTTCTTCTTTTTTTGTATATTGCAGCAAGTATTGAACATTATAAATTTTGTGTAGTATTATTTTTTGAGTACTAGTGTATTGATGCTCGTTAAGTTTTACATATGTATTGTTTAGAAGTGTATTCTCAAAAGTAAAACTTGATAAATATAAC
Organism: Pterocarya stenoptera; assembly: GCA_003123785.1. Taxonomy (NCBI): domain Eukaryota; kingdom Viridiplantae; phylum Streptophyta; class Magnoliopsida; order Fagales; family Juglandaceae; genus Pterocarya; species Pterocarya stenoptera. Next base: position 423,378 of record QEOT01006447.1, on the reverse strand, counting down.
TATTAATTACATATTTGAGAGAAACACAACATTATATTACAAACCAGAACAAGACATCCCACTTTACATTCTAAGAACGCTCTTTACAAACACCTACCCTACAATTTCAACTGATTGACAACCATAACTGGTCCTTTTATAAAGATCACCAGATTACAAACGCATCATGAAAATATTGTAACATTTCGTTAAATTCTTCTCTCTTATTGGGAACTATCAAGAACAGAGAAACCCTAAAATGAATAAGACGAATTCGTATATATGCGTAAGAGTCTGGAAGCCAATCGGCCAAATGAATCACTGTACAGGTATTTATACAACCGAAGAAATATCTAACCTAATTACAAGTAAAAGACTAAATAGCCCTAAAGAAGTAAAAAGACTAAAATAACCTAAATAATCTAAATACAACATAGAATATAAGATTACATAATTGTATATGTACAAAAGAATTAATTTACAATAAATATAATTACTTTACAATTTAATACCCCCCCTCAAGATGGAGAGTATATGGAATGAAGTCCTATCTTGGAAACCAGAAACTGAAATTGGTGAGAACCCAAGGCTTTGGTTAGTGCATCGGCTAGTTGATGTTGAGATTGAACATGAAATGTTTTAATGATGCCAACTTGGAGTCTGTCTCGAATAAAATGGCAGTCAAGCTCAATATGCTTCGTACGCTCGTGGAAGATGGGATTAGCAGCAATGTGGAGGGCAGCTTGACTGTCGCAAAAAAGATGAGCACTATTAGTATGAGGTATATTAAGATCAGATAAAAGGGATAAGAGCCAAACTATTTCACAAGTGGTAGATGCCATAGCCCTATATTCGGCTTCAGTAGAAGAACGAGAAACAGTTTGTTATTTCTTAGTTTTCCAAGAAACCAAAGAATCACCAAGAAAAACACAGAAACCAGTGGTTGATCTCCTGCTATCGGGACAAGAGGCCCAATCAGAATCTCCAAAAGTTTTGAGAGTTAGAGTATTTTTAGCTGGAAAGAAAAGACCAAGAGAAGGATGATTTTTAATATATTGCAAAATTCTGTGAGTTGCAGCCAAATGAGGAATTCTAGGAGAATCCATAAACTGACTAAGTCTCTGAATAGAGTATGATAAATCTGGTCTTGTAAGAGTAAGTAAAAAAGTCTACTAATCAATCTCCGAAAGACTGTAGGATCAGGCAACAAAGGACCATCATTTTTACTAAATTTTAAATTTTGATCCATAGGAAAAGAAACTGGTTTACAAGCTAAAAAACCAGCATCTTGTAAGATTTCTAGAGCATATTTTCGCTGACATAAAGAGATCCCATTTGGTGATTTGGCCACCTCTAAGCCCAAAACAAACTTAAAGGGCCCAAGATCTTTCAGCTTGAATTTTTCATCAAGTAAATTTTTTAAGGAATTCACAAATTCCATATCATTACTGACTATCAAAATGTTATCAATATAAACCAATAGAGCAATAAAAGAGGGACCATCAGATTTAGTAAACAGGGAATAATCGGATCTGGATTGCACAAATCCCAACTCAATAAGAGTATTAGAGAACTTAGAGAACCACTGCCGAGAAGCCTGTTTTAGGCCATAAAGGGACTTATTCAGTTTGCATACTTGAGACCCCCCTTTAGTGTGAAAACCAAGGGGTAATTTCATGTATACTTCTTCGGAAAGATCACCATGTAAAAAAGCATTATTGACATCAAGTTGAACAAGATGCCAATTTTTTACAGCAGCAACAGCCAATAATGTTCTTACCGTGGTCATTTTGGCAATAGGAGATAATGTTTTAGAATAGTCGAAACCTTCTTTTTGTGTATAACCTTTTGCAACCAATCGCGCTTTATACCTTTTCACAGAGCCATCAGAACGATATTTGATCTTATAAACCCATTTACAACCAATTGGTTGTTTATCAGGAGGTAAAGGGACAATAGACCAAGTGTTATTCAGTTCTAAAGCAGCAATTTCAGCAGTCATAGCATCTCTCCAATGGGAGTGCTTGACTGCTTGATGATAAAATTCAGGTTCAATGTCAGCAGAGATAGTAAGAGCAAAAGATTTATGAGTAGAGGATAATTGCTTATATGAAACAAAATTATAAATATCATATTTTATAGGAGAGGAAATATGACCTGGTTTATGAACTGAGTGAGATTGTGCAGTGGAAGAATTAAAATAAAAATTCTGTAAATAACCAGGAGCACCTCGTATTCTGGAAGACCTTCTTAGAGGTAAGGGTGAAGTGTGAGGGGGAGAATCATTATTAGTAGATAAAACTTGAGGAGAAGAGGTAGTATTATTAGGAAAAAAAACTTCATTTGGTGGTGTTGAATTAAACATATCAAAAGTAGATGATTGAGAGGGAATGGGAAGAGGAAGAGATAGAGGAGGAGAAGACAAGTCATTTTTAAAAGATTGAAAAGGAAAAATATGTTCATGAAAAATAACATTCCGTGAAATAAAAGATTGATTAGTTTTAAGATCATATAATTTGTACCCTTTGATACCAAAGGGATAACCAAGAAAAATACACAGTCTAGTTCTCGGATCAAACTTTGTTCTTGCCTTTTGTAATGTAGATGCAAAAAACAAGCAACCAAAAACCCTTAAATGATCATATGAAGGAGAGGAGTGACACAAAAGTTCTATAGGTGATTTATTTTGAGTATTAGGAGAAGGTAATCTGTTAATTAAGTAAGTTGCAGTTAAAACAGCATCTCCCCAAAAACTTAGAGGTAAATGAGATTGAAATAATAAGGCACGAGCAACATTAAGAATATGTTGGTGTTTCCTCTCCACAACTAAGTTTGGTTGTGGAGTTTCAACACAACTATGTTGGTGGATGACACCTTTAGAAACAAGATAAGAAGATAAAAAGAATTCAGTACCATGATCAGTCCGAATCTTTTTGATCTTGGTACTATACTGAGTTTTAATCATTTTAAAAAAATTTTGAATTAGAGATGGAACTTCAGATTTATGTTTAAAAAGATAAACCCAAGTAGCTCTAGTACAATCATCAACAATGGTTAGAAAAAATTTATAACTTTCAAGAGTGGGAACTGAAAAAGGACCCCAAACATCACAATGTATAAGATCAAAAGGTAAAGAGGAAATGTGATTAGAATTTGGAAAAGGTAACTTTCGTTTTTAAGCTAAAGGACAGACTATGCACGGGTCATTAGACAAAGTCAAATTTGGTACAATATTATGCAAAAAAGACATTCTTGAGGTAGATGGATGGCATAACCGACTGTGCCATAGGTAAAACAAAGAGTAATTTGATGAACTGAAGTAAGCAGAAGATAACAAAGTACATGTCTTATTACAGTTTGTATTATCAACAGATATAGGAAAAGTAGTGGAAGCAGGGAGCTTTGGTTGATGCAAAATATAGAGACCTTTATGTTTCCTACCCATACCAATCAGCCTCGAGTTGGTCAGGTCCTGAATAAGGCAATAGTCAGATGTAAAAAGACAAGAAATGTGAGATTGAGTGAGTTTACTAACTGAAAGTAATTTAAAATGAAAGTTTGGTACACAAAGAACATTTCTAAGGATAAGATGTTCATTAAGATTAATGGTTCCAGTATGTGTAACAAGAACATTGTGCCCATTAGGTAATTTGACAGACGTATTGTAAATTGGAGTAAATGATGTAAAAAAACTAGTAGAGGGGACCATATGATCAGTAGCCCCTGTATCAATTATCCAATGAGATTGATTTAAATCAACAGAAGTAATATTAGAGAATTGAAAAGCATAATGTGTAGAGGAAACCATACCAGATAAAGAATGCGAAGAGGCAACAGTATTGACCACATGACTGGAATCATCAGGCTTTGGCTGAGGATTGAGAGTGATCATAGAAAGTAATTGCTTATATTGAGCCTCAGTGAAGGAAAATGGTGAGGCTGCTGTAGGATTGTCATTGATAGCAACAGTATTGCCCATGGGCTGCTGCCGTGGCTTTAGCTTGTAACCCAGAGGGAATTCATGTAGTTTATAGCATTTATCAATAACATGGCCAGTTATGCCACAATATTTGCATACTGGCCTCTCTTTTTTAGTAAAAGGTCTCGCAGGTCGCGAGGAGTCAGAATTAGCAACAAAAACATGAGCATCAGTAAGGGAAGGAGGAACAGAAATTTCTCTCTGTTGCTCTTCCTGAAGAATTAAAGAAAACACTTTATTGAGAGGCGGTAAAGGCTCCATTAATAAGATCTGAGCCCTAGCCGAAGAGAAAGAATTATTTAGTCCCATGAGGAACTGTAAAATCCTTTCCTGTTGAACATAAGAATTCAACAAAGTAACAGCACCACAAGAACATAAGGGAAATGGTTTGTAATTAACCAATTCATCCCAAAGAGCCTTCAATCGTGTAAAATAGGCACTAACAGTGAGTTGCCCTTGAGAAAATGTAGAAATTGATTTTTGGATCTGAAAGATCCGATGGCCATTTTTTTTAGAGAACCGTTCCTTAAGATCATTCCAAATATCAAAAGCAGTGGTAACATATAAGACGCTAGCAGCAATATCAAGGGAAACAGAGTTGAGCAACCACGAAATCACCATATTATTACATCTTAACCATAAAGATAAAAGAGAAGCAGTGGGGGCTGATTTAGTAATCGTACCGTCCATGAACCCTAACTTATTTTTGACAGAGAGCGCCATGGTCATCGAGCGAGACCAAGTGTGATAGTTGTCGCCGATGAGAACTTGCGTGACCAGAACAATCCCAGGGTTATCGCTAGGGTGGAGAAAGAACGGACTCGCAGCATCGGGAGGAGAAGAAGAGGGAAGAGGGGGTGGATCGGGAGGCGCCAAGAAAGAAAAGAAATCAAGATTCTTCTGATACCATATCAAGAACAGAGAAACCCTAAAATGAATAAGACGAATTCGTATATATGCGTAAGAGTCTGGAAGCCAATCGGCCAAATGAATCACTGTACAGGTATTTATACAATTGAAGAAATATCTAACCTAATTACAAGTAAAAAGACTAAATAGCCCTAAAGAAGTAAAAAGACTAAAATAACCTAAATAATCTAAATACAACACAGAATATAAGATTACATAATTGTATATGTACAAAAGAATTAATTTACAATAAATATAATTACTTTACAATTTAATAGGAACTTATTGCTGCACTGCTTCTTCTTAGGATACTTATGGTTATAATGTCCTCTAATGGATTGTCTTGAGAGTATCTTAGCTTGGTTGTTTATGATTTTATACCCCAGCAAATCTCAACTTTTGGTTGGGATATAATCCTTCCCACTGGTAGCTATGCTGCTTCGTCTTGTTGTGGTTTATTTATTATTGCTAATGCACGTGCAAAAGAGAAGAAGAGAAAAAGAAATCGGGGAGAGATGGACGTGAGAGTCAGAAATTTGGGAGATAAAGAAATCTGTTATTGCTATTACAATTGTCACCATTACATAAAGTTTACAAAAAATCTACACAACCTCCTACTATTTATCCACACTCAATATATTTTTTTAATTTTTTTCTTTTATCAAATATTTTTTATATAAATAGTGAATAGAAAATTTGAAATAGTTTAAAAAGAATAAAATCAATTTTTTTTAAATATTAAAAAATTTAAAAATTTAAAAAAATATGGAGTGTAGAGTGTGATGGAGGTTGTGTAGCAAAACTCGTTTAGTTTAAAATTCTTTTACGATTGTTATTATTACACAAAGTTTAAAGTTATATTGATCGCTGGCCATTAAATTTTAACGGGAGATATCCTATTAAAAATGTAACTGAGGCAAGCCAAGTCCATTAAATAATCTCATATTTCTTTTATTTTAATTATCAAATCTTTTATTTTCAGAAAATATATCATCTCATCTCAATTTTATCATTACAATTTTTTTAAATTTTAATATACAATAAAATAAACAATTCAACTTTTTCAAATCCTAAAATAAAAATAATATTAAAAAATATATTCTAATAATATTTTATTTAACTTTTTAACTATAATCTCCACTCATCTCATCTCATCTCTAAAAATAAACGAGGCCAGTCAAATCGCCCACCCTTATATAAAAAAAAATGTCAAATCTTAGCGTGGAACTAGAAAATATAAGTAATTTAAAATGTAAGATTTTTATTTTTATTTTTATTTAGAGTGTAAAATAAATAATAATTTATATTAAGGGAGGGGATAACATAATGATCTATTATGGAGAAAATGAGAAAGAACTTGTTATTTCAATTTTTTTAAGGCAGTTGGATTCTTATATTTTAGGATTTTTAATGATGATAACCCATAAATTTTTGTGCTCTTTGAAATTTAAGAAGAAGTTTGGACACAGGAATAAGAGATGAAGTTTGTTGCTATTATATAGTGAAGTCTTTCCAGATAATCTGTGAATAATAGTAAAAAAATAATAAAAAATTAATAATAATATTGAATAGTAGTGAATAATAATAAAAAGTATGTGAAAAGTATTATGAGAATACATGAATACCCAGACTAGTCCTTAAAAGTAAGATTTGCAATAACTATCAAATTTTTGTTTCCATTTCATTTTAGGATTTTGAAATCCATTTGTCTAGCGTCTAGTTTTGCCATTCTGTAGAAAAGGTCGTCGTCGATCAGGATGAAAGGCTCAGAGACCGTTGGCCGTCAATCATGTACGTTGGGGTCAACTGCTACAGTTGTGATAACTCCCCTATATGGGTGTAGCATCACCCAATTCGAAATGGGTAACGAGGTTTAATTCTTTCTGTGTTGATACCTGTGTGTCCACTCAATTTTGATATGATTTTCATCATTTGATCTTTTGGAGATGAAGAAGATTTCTACCACATGTTACAGGCAACCGCTGGCCCAAGGGCGGAGGTTTTTCTATTTTTTTTTTTTTCAAATTCTTGAGTGATGTTTTTATAAGGTTATGAATGATGTACAACAAGTAAACTCAAGTCGTGTTTGAATAAAATTAGATCATACTTCACTCCTAAAGTCTAACCACGTATTTAATTTGTTTACACACCCTTATAAATCCCAACAATTTTCAAGGGATTTCGTAGATATCGATTGGGTCATAGAAAACCTGCTTCAGTACTACTGGTGCTGATTTTTCAAGTCAATGGACATTTCTTTACGTCTATTGCCCTCTTAATTAATCAGTGAGCCACCTTTCAAATTTAATGATTTGGCCATTAACGTACGTCATAACTTTTCTTTCATTTTGGATTAGATCGAGAATCCCAATCCACATTATTAGCAAAGGTCATCTGGATCGTGGAGCTTTTTTCTTCAATCATCTAACAAGCGGGTCTCACATTTATAAATTGAGCATGGACACTACAATATATCTATACAAGCTGGCAACAATATTATGTACTCTGAAAACATATAATTAATTTTCTATATTATTGAAAAATGGGTTTTCGATAGACGTATTAGTTTTTGGAATATCTTTTTACTTTTTGTCAATAAAAAAATTATAATTTTCTTTTAAACAAGAATCAAAGCAGTCTTAATCTTCTTTTTCCACCCCAATATATACGCAACACTGAAATCTGGCTGGTGTAAATATTGCAAGTGGTAGACCACATAATGAACGTTCCATAGAAGACGAGCTCGACCACTATATATGTAGAAGACAAGCCCCTTGACATTGAAAGAGATAATAACAACTAATGAGTCTCCATATGATCACTTTTTATATTATATATACTTTTTATATTATTATTATATATATTATATACTACATTTCTAATTAATATAATATGAAATTTTGATCTTATTATTTAAGTCTATTAATCTTATAACATAAAATTATACATATATAGTATCACACGTGTAAATAGTAAACCGGAAAACCGGATCGAACCAGACCGAAATTGAAAAAATCGAAAGTTTTGATTTTGGTGATGAATCAGTCTGTATGGATTTTTAAATTTCCAAAACCGGTTCGGTTCTAAAATTTTTCCAAAACTGAATTGGTTACACCCCCTACAATATCACTATTTATTTTTCCCTCTCTAATAATTATCTGTTGTATGGATAGAAACTCTCCATGGAAAAATCTATAATTAGGACGAGGTGTAAAATTATAAATAATTAACAGATAAATAAAAACTAATAAATAGTTTTTAATTATTTGATACCACATCAATATATATATAATTTAGCAGTACTCGGATACTGAGTATTTTTCTTTTTTGATTATCTATAAAGAAGAAAGTAGAATGTGCTTGTTTTTTTTTTTCTTAGAAGAAAAAAGCAAATGGGAATTTGTATAACTATAGCGATATTTTTTGGTGGGATGCGATAAAGATACATATGTCATATATGGTATATTGTCTTTGAATACAAATAATTGTAAACAAACATCAGACTCTTAGGTTATGTTTGGGGGTAAAGATGAGAAATCTCATTTCTATCTCATCTCATCTCATCATTACATCTTTTTCAAATCTCCATATAAAATATAATAAACAATTCAACTTTTTTAAATTCTAATTCAACTTTTTCAAATCCCAAAACAATAATAATATTAAAAAATAATATTTTAAACTTTCATCTTAACACTATTCACAAAATTTTCAAAAATTCTCATCTTATCTCAACACTATTTAGTCCAAAAAAAAGAAAGTGTCCCATTTGATAAGGATGAGTCTAGGATTTCCATTCCATGCCGTTTTCTTTTTTGGTTTTTATTGTGTACATGTAGTGTACACTAGTTTATTGGCCGTTTCGAAAGAGAGAGAGAGTGGTCCAAATTCAAGGGCTGGAAACGTTTTGTCCTATAGATTGGTTGCTGGGTCCTTTGGTTATCTTTGATTTCAGATATTTTATAAATAGCAATGAAAGAAAAATCATAGAATAGTGAATGGAAGTTAATAATAATAAAAAGTAGATGAAAAAAAATAAAAAGATAATAAATAATAATAGTGTAAACTAGTCCGGCCGTGATCTATTTTATTGAACGGGAAAAACAAAAAACAAAGAAAAATCTTGAGTGACTTATCTTTCGGTGAAATTGTCATGACAATCTCTTTTCTCTGGTTCACCAATCCATGCGGGACCGGTAAATTATTGAGAAACGCTCCCAGCCGGTCGGGTGAGTTCATCAATTTTACACCAGCCATTAAGAATCTGCCACGTAAACATTGCAGCGTTGTCAAATTTATACCTACATGTAGTAGATTACACTTTTAGTATTTTATTATGTACAAGCAAATTTACGTACCAATCTGTGTACTAATCCTATTGCCTTCATATTCTAAACTATTGAAAACAATGTTAATTTAATTTTAGAATATGAAGGCAATAGGATTAGTACGTAGATTAGTACGCAAACTTGTTTATTCATAGCAAAACTCTCTCTCTAAAATACTCTCTCTGCCTCTCCTTTTTTTTTTTTTTTTTCTCTTCTCCCCTTTTTCCCTTTCTTTCTCTCCCCTCTTTATTTCCCTTTCTCTGCAACTCCCAAGCACCCTCTTCTCTTTCAAAGTTTCCCTTTCTCTGCAAACACAAGTTCAAACAACTATTAGTTTCCAAGTTTTAGCCTTCCAAAAGATATTGGCTTACAAACCCTATAACTTTTTCTTCACCATCCTATAATCTAAAGTTACAGTACACCAATTAATATAAACAATTTATTGAGTCATTGACATAGCCTCAGATTAATCTAAAATTATATAAATAATTATAGTCCACCATCATTACTGTTGAGTATTGTGGAAACTGGTCCACCTCTTGAGCGGAGTCTCTAACCGCTCGAGCGAAGTCAGGCAGATTGGTCCATTCGAATATCGCTTGACAGACAGCTCGAGCGAAGTCAGGCAGAGTGGTCCGCTCGAAGATTCGCTCGACTCATGGCTCGAGCGATTGTGGAAAACAGGTTCGCTCGACGCGCGCTCGACACTCCGCTCGAGCTAACATCGCTAATTCTGAATTAATTAGGGTTTCCGCCGCATGACATATATAATGTTATGTTTTTTACTTGTAGCCATACGGTATGTGAACAGTAGTCGCCCAACCAATGTATTTGTGATTCCTCAAGTAATACAAATCCTCTACAGCTCCCGTGGACGTAGGCAATTTGTCGAACCATGTAAATCATTGTGTCGTGTGTGATTGCTTCTTGTGTGTGTTTGTTTTACGTTATTGTCATCATTTTTTCACAACAATTGGTATCAAGAGCCAAGGTTCAGGTCTGAAGAAAAACGATGGCTGGAGCAGACGTGAAAGCATCAGGGATTGAGAAGTTCGACGGCACGGATTATGGGTATTGGAGGATGCAGATAAAGGATTACCTCTATGGGAAGAAACTCCATCTTCCATTGTTGGGGACGAAGCCGGACAGCATGTCAGCAGTTGATTGGAACCTGTTGGATCGACAGGTTCTGGGGATTATTCGACTAACCCTGTCGAGATCCGTTGCTCATAACGTCATAAAGGAGAAGACGACTGTGGATCTCATGGCGGCTTTGTCAGGTATGTATGAAAAGTCGTCAGCGAATAACAAGGTACACTTGATGAAATGGTTATTCAATTTAAGGATGTCAGATGATACGTCTGTTGCACAACATCTGAATGATTTTAATACTATCACAAATCAATTGTCGTCTGTTGAAATTGAATTTGATGATGAGATACGTGCATTGATACTTTTGGCATCACTGCCAAATAGTTGGGAAGCCATGAGAATGGCTGTTAGTAATTCTGTCGGTAAATCAAAGTTGAATTATGATGATATTCGTGATTTGATTTTGGCTGAGGAGGTGTGCAGGAAAGATTCAGGCGAGACCTCAGGTTCGAGTTCAGCAATGAATGTTGACTTTCGGGGAAGAGCACAAAACAGGAACTCAAATAGAGGTAGATCAAAATCAAGGGGCAAGAACAAGTCAAGGCCTGGTTAGCAGGCAACTTGCTGGAATTGTGGCAAGGCTGGCCACATAAAGAGAAACTACAAAAACTCCAAGAAGACCGAGAATGATAGTGCTACTGTGGTAACTGAAGAAGTACAGGATGCACTATTGCTTGCAGTTCATAGCTTAGTTGAAGACTGGGTACTGGACTCAGGGGCTTCTTTCCATACATCTTCCCATCGAGAATTAATGCAAAACTATGTTGCAGGTAATTTTGGGAAGGTGTACCTGGCTGATGGGGAGGCTTTGAACGTGGTAGGGATGTGAGATGTTGACATTGCACTCCCTAACAAGAACAAATGGACCTTACAGAAGGTTAGACACATTCCTGAGTTGAAGAAGAACCTCATCTCTGTTGGACAGCTTGATGATTGTGGCCATTCAGTGGTGTTCTCAAATGGCACTTAGAAGGTCACTAAAGGGGCATTGGTACTGGCTAGGGGTAAGAAAACTGGTACACTCTATATGACTACTAGTTTAGATAACACTATTGCTACTACCTTTGCAGAGAGCACAGCAGATTTGTGGCATTGCAGGCTTGGCCATATGAGTCAGAAGAGCATGAAAGAACTTCTGTCTAGAGGCAAGCTACCAGAACTGAAGTCAGTTGATCTCAGTATGTGTGAGAGTTTTATTATGGGGAAACAGAAAAAGGTCAGTTTCTTGAAAAGTGGTAGAACACTGAAGACAGGAAAACTGGATCTTGTGCACACTGATGTGTGGGGACCTTCCCCAGTGGCATCCCTTGGAGGTTCTCGTTATTATGTCACATTCATTGATGACCACAGTAGAAAGGTATGGGTTTATTTTTTGAAGCATAAATCTGAGGTATTTAATGTGTTCAAAATTTGGAAGGCCATGGTTGAGACAGAGACAGACTTGAAGCTGAAATGCTTGAGGTCTGACAATGGTGGTGAGTACATTGATGGTGGGTTCAAGGAGTACTGTTCGACTCAGGATATCAGAATGGAGAAGACCATTCCTGGGGCACCACAGCAAAATGGAGTTGCTGAACGCATGAACAGAACCATTAATGAGCGTGCTAGAAGCATGAGGCTGCACGCTGGGTTACCACCTACTTTCTGGGCAGATACAGTCAGCACTGCCGTTTACTTGATAAACAGAGGGCCGTCAGTTCCGTTGGATTGTGGATTGCCTGAGGAGGCTTGGAGTGGGAAAGAAGTCAAATTTTCTCACCTTAAAAGTTTTGGCTGTCTTTCTTATGTTCTTATTGATTCTGATGCTCGTATTAAACTTGAGGCTAAGTTAAGAAAATGTTATTTCATTGGCTATGGAAACGAGGCATTTGGCTATCGTTTCTAGGATGATCAGGGTCGGAAGATTATAAGAAGCAGGAATGTGATTTTCAATAAGAAGATTGTGTATAAGAACAAGACTAGTACAGTTGCTGAAGAAGTTCCTCAGGAGTCTGATTTTGTGAGACTAGATGACCTACCAGAGGTCACAGTGCAGTGTAGAGATGTGAGTGACAGGGAAAGTGGGTCCAGCACACCTACTCCTATTATTCCGCAGCTAGATCCAGGGCCGTCCACTCCTACAGCTGCAGTTCGCAGATCAGTTAGAGCTATTCGTCCTCCACAGCATTTTTCAGCTACTTTGAATTATATTCTGTTGACAGATGGTGGAGAACCGCAGAGCTACCAGGAAACTTTGCAAGATGAACATTCTAGCAAGTGGGAGCTGGCCATGAAAGATGAGATGGATTCCTTATTAGGGAATCAGACATGGGAGTTGACAAAACTTCCATCAGGGAAGAAGGCATTGCACAACAAGTGGGTGTACCGGATAAAGACTGAGCATGATGGCAGTAAGAGGTACAAGGCTAGACTTGTTGTAAAAGGCTTTTAGAGAAGTAGGGTATTGACTACTCTGAGATTTTTTCTCCAGTGGTAAAGATCACAACCATCAGGTTAGTGTTGGCTATGGTTGCTACTGAAGATCTATTTCTTGAGCAGCTAGATGTGAAGACAGCTTTTCTTCATGGAGACCTTGAAGAAGACATCTACATGCACCATCTTGAGGGGTTTGTAGTACAAGGAAAGGAAGATTCAGTTTGCAGACTAAAAAAGAGATTGTATGGTCTGAAGCAAGCTCCTAGATAGTGGTATAAGAAGTTTGACAGTTTTATGTGCAGTGCAGGGTACATCAGATGTCAGGCAGATCACTACTGCTATGTCAGGTAGTTTGACAATTCTTATATTATCTTGTTGTTGTCTGTGGATGACATGCTTATTGCAGGGGCTAGTATTGATGAGATTAACAATCTGAAAAAGCAGATGTTAGAGCACTTCGTAATGAAGGATTTGAGAGCTGCAAAGCAAATCCTTGGTATGAGAATTGTCAGAGATAGAGTCAGAGGCACGTTGAGACTCTCTCAGGCCGAGTAAGTGAAAAAGGTACTCAGCAGGTTCAATATGGACAAGGCCAAACCAGTTGGCACACCCTTGGGCAATCACTTCAGACTCAGCAAGGATCAGTCACCAAAGCTAGAAGAGGAACAAGACTACATGAGTAAGATTCCTTATGCCTCAGCTATTGGTTCACTTATGTATGCTATGGTTTGCACTAGACCGATATTGCCCATGTAGTGGGAGTTGTGAGTAGATGCATGAGTAACCCAAGAAGACAACATTGGGAAGCAGTGAAGTGGATTTTGAGGTACCTAAAAGGCTCCTCAGAAACTTGCTTGTGTTTCTCAGGAAAGGGCTTAGAGGTGCAGGGGTATGTTGATGCTGATTTAGCTGGAGATGTTGATAGCAGAAAGAGTACCACAGGGTTTGTTTACACCTTGGGTGGTACTGCAGTTTCATGTGGTTCTAATCTACAGAAGACAGTTTCTTTGTCGATGACAGAAGCTGAGTACATTGCAATTTTAGAAGCTGCAAAGGAGATGATTTGGCTACAGGGCTTCTTGGAGGAATTGGGTAAAAAGAATCAGAAGGGCACTCTCTACAGTGACAGTCAGAGTACCATATTCCTTGCCAAGAATCCAGCGTTTCATTCCAGGACAAAGCACGTTCAGATCAGGTATCACTTTATACGGTCATTGTTGGATGACATACAGTTGTTGCTTGAGAAAATTTGTGGAAGTAAGAACTCTGCTGATATGTTGACAAAGGGTGTTACACTTGAGAAATTGAAGTTGTGCGCAACTTCAGTTGGTCTTCTAGCATGAAGACAGGGGCAGTGAGTTGTAGAGGTGGAGGATATCATGTTTGAGGCAGAGGGCGATACTATGGGTGTACCAGTCTCCAAGTGGGAGAATTGTTGAGTATTGTGGAAACTGGTCCACCGCTCGAGCGGAGTCTTTAAACTCTCGAGCGAAGTCAGGCAGTTTGGTTCGCTCGAACATCGCTCAACAGACAGCTCGAGCAAAGTCAGGCAGAGTGGTCCGCTTGAAGATCTGCTCGACTCATGGCTCGAGCGATTGCGGGAAACAGGTTCGCTCGACGCGCTTGACACGCCGCTCGAGCGAACATCGCTAATTCTGAATTAATTAGGGTTTCCGCTGCATGACATATATAATGTTATGTTTTTGACTTGTAGCCGTACGGTGTGTGAACAGTAGTCGCCCAACCAATGTATTTGTGATTCCTCAAGTAATACAAATCCTCTACAGCTCCCGTGGACGTAGGCAATTTGCCGAACCACGTAAATCATTGTGTCGTGTGTGATTGCTTCTTGTGTGTGTTTGTTTTACATTATTGTCATCGTTTTTTCACAACAATTACAGCATCACCATACCTTGAGATTATCGCAAGCCGAGTAGGGGGGGAGAAGGGGGGGATGTCATGGGCCTAAGCCACATGAAACCCGAGTCCAAAGAAAAACCAGAGCAAACCTGACATTACAATTTCTTTTTTAAAGTAACTTCCCGACATTACAATTTTAATACCTATCGAGTTCTATGTACAAGACCTGGTCTAAGAATTAAAAGAGCATTAACACATTTTGGTTGACAAGAAAGTACAACAACCATTTTTACATGACGAGCAGCACACTCCAGTATTACCAAAAACGAAAAAAAATATGGAAGAAAACTAAAATTTTAATCCCAAAAATTTCGCAAATAAAAAAAGACATTAAGAATCACCAAATGGGTAATAATAAGAATAACATACGGTATTTAAAGGGAGAGAAATCACCTCCAAGATACAGTAGATTTGGGGCCTTGAACTCGAAGAGAAAGCAATGTTGAGCTTTTAAGTGGATTTGAGAGAGAGAGAGAGAGAGAGGCTTGCAGGCAACGAGGGTCGGGGTAGGGAGAGAGAGAGAGAGTGGGGGTGGAGAATAGATCAAAAAGATTGATCTAGTGGATGTGGGTGTAAAATATAGTTTGTTAAGTCTCTTACGTGGCAAATCCTTAATGGCTGGTGTAAAAATGGTAAACTCACCCGACCATGAGCTTTTTCCTAAATTATTGATCAAAATTGAATCGTCATTTTTTTCGCGTTAGATGAGGTGGATTATAAATCAATAGATAATCAAATAGCAATTCTCTTTTTTTTCTTTACCACACTCTACCTCACATTAAACTTTTGCATTGAGTTTCCTAAAAAAAAAAAAAAAAAAACTTTTGCATTGAGAATTGTTATGCATAGTACATAAGATCTTTAAAAACAAAAAAGCTATACGCTAACTTGAGAAGTCTTGATTCAATAAAAGCTTAACTGAAAATTTTAAGTAAAAATAGAAATGGCTAACATAAAGTGTAAAATCAATTTTATAATATTCTTACGTACGTAGATCAATAAGTTTTCGTTTGATTATACAAATTATTTTATCTTATTTTATTTAATTATTATAATTTTCTTAAACTCTTACATAAAATATAATAAATAATTTATTTTTTTAAATTTTAAAATAAAACCGATGTCTAACGGTTTAGTTCTAGTTTGAACCTAGACCAGACTACTAAAACGACCGATACTTGAAATGTTTTTTTTTTTTTTTTTAATTATACATATATGAAACGACGCCATTTCACTTAAGTGAGTGAAACGACGTCGTTTTGGGACTTAGTGTTTGAAAAAAATATAAAGGAAACGGCGCTGTTTCACTCTTGGGTTTAAACACACGCATGCACCTTTCTCTTCCTCGTTTCTTTCTTCTCCTTTCTAATTTCACACTTCATTCACAGCGCCACCCCCACCTCTCTCTCTCTCTCTCTCTCTCTCTCTCTCTCTCTCACGGCTCACATAGTCGTAGCCACCTCTGTTGCCATCTCTCTCTCTCTCTCTCTCTCTCTCTCTCTCTCTCTCAAATCGCACCTCGTGGCTCGTAACGTCATCTCTCTCAAATCACAGCCACCTCCATTGCCACCGAAGACGTCGACGAATTGACCGGAGTTACGCCGAGACCAATGTCGACGGTTTTCTCCCCCTTCACCGATCTATTTTGGTCGAGATTTACATCATTACAAGGTATCGTTGCCGGATGCCTTTGGTTTTCACCCTTATTTTATTTTAAACATGTAAGAAGGTTTTCAGTTGGGATGAGTTTAGTAATTTGAGAGTTGAGTGTTTGGATGTTAGATTCAGGTTAAAATTAGACTGAACTCAACTCATCTGAATTCAGTAACCAAACGAAGCCTAATTGTTAACTAAGGAACTAGTGATGCTACTGGATTTTGATTTATGAGACAAGGGAATCACAAATATGAATTTTATAAAGCTCATCAGTTCTTGTTTTCTGTAAATTGAATCAAATTATTCGGAAAATATGTAAGAAAATCAATAGACTTGGGAACCCAAGTTAATGAACTTATTTCTGCGTTGCCAAATTTACCAAACATCTTCCGTTTTTTGGTCTTTAATTTATGGGAGTACTACCAAACTCAAAGATTGTGTTAGACTGTTAGCCGTTGCGGAGGTTGGGTTGAATGGGGTATTTTTGCGTTCACATAACAACGAAAGTACTCAATAAGGGTTTCTACTTATTCATAAATGAAGCAGTGCTCAGTGGCTGGGAATTACGCGAGAAGGACTCGATCATGTTCTGCGGAGCCATCAACGACGCGAGTAATCTATGGCTTTCATTTTCCACTTTCTCTTATTGTCCAGCCCCGTTCATTGGAGTTTGGGCAATCGGATAAGTGGGAGGAAGCTAGCACTTAGCAGAGTGGGTTATGTGAGTTGGGGGGCATTTCAAGTACAGGATGGAGCTTGGAAGATTTTGGTCGGCAAGCGTGCAAATACTTGATGGCTACTGCCTATAACATTCATCATTATAAGATTGCGACCATTATTGCAATTTCGAAGTTGAGTATGAAGGTGGTTACTTTTTTTTTTTTTGGCTTTCAAGTTTCCGTTTGAAGGGATTTTTCAGTTGATCATATGATGCAATAAATCAAGTGGGTTTTTGCATTTTAGTAATTTAATTTCTAATAACGTGGTTTATATTCGATCATTGATGACTCTCAAAGTCTTGGTACAAGTCTCCGACGTCTTCTCAGGAAAATTACACCCACAATTTTTGAGTGCTATAAACGAAGCAAGCGAGAGAGTTCGTATCTTCTTACATGAAAATTCCCAGAACAATTGCTGTCGGCCCATGAGAAGTGTGGCTCGGAACGGAAGACTTGTGAAGTCTCGGCCTGGAAAAATCCAAAAGGATCTTGAGTGGAGGACCCGTCTATCACACACTAGGGCGTAACTTCAACTTGACCATCCAAAGTTGCATCAACAATTTCGTCAAGGGAAATGATGATGTATTCTCACAAAAGCTGTCGATTCTTTTTGTTTTATTTAACTATTAAGAAATTATTTTTAATATAAATTAAAATATATTTAAAATATATACATAAAATAAAATAAATTATATTTTACACTTCTTGATAAAAATCCACTAAACCCGGCCCGTCGATGGCCCTAACGGGACTCTTTCATCAAATTTCCATTGCAACTACTTTTCCGGGCAAGCTCTCTGAGGCTCACAGTACTTACAAGTCTACCAAACTAAATAGCTTATAAGGGTACAGCAATTGAGAGTGCGATGATTGTGGGACCAAACTTTACACCGTTTTAATTGCTAAAAAGAAAAGTCTACCAAAGTTTTTTCAAGCAATTATACAAATGTCTCTGGTGGGTGGTGGGGTAGCATTGTCGATGTCACATAATATTCATACAACTAAGCACACGGCACTTGGTTCGATTTGTGATTGTGACACCAGACCCATTATGTGTTTTTTTTTTTTTTGATAAAATAGACTTCATTTCATTAATGAATCCAGAAGTTACAAATGTGACTTATCAATATAGGGAAAAAACCCAGACTACAAGTCAACCTACGCATCTGCTCTGAAGCACCCCATACATAAATTTATTTATGACGGACTTTTTCTTAACTTCTATAAACTCTCTCTGAACAAACTAGGTTTGTCTGAGAGAATCGCATTCTGTAAAAATAGAGCCTAAACGACTTCTCTCCAAAAGAAGAGAAGTGCTATCACCTTCCATCCTCCCTATGAGGATGAGTCATATCACACCGTCTCCTCCCAAAGGAAGAACGGGACTCAGCTGCTATGGACACCAAAAGGGTCCAATAGCCTATTTCTATTATTAATGCTGAAAACAAATAAAGACTGAAAAGCAAATAAACCAACCCAACAAAACAACACTGCTACAACCACTAAACAAGGCTCAGTGGTGGCACTTGAAACAAAAAACAACCACTAAACAAAAACAAACACTTAACAAAACAAAGCCAATAAACAAACAGAACCAAACAGGATCGGTGGTGGCCCGTGGGGGTCACGCACCACACTGGGGAGAAGCCAAACGGCCGGTCGAGACAGCCCCGGTATACTGGGCCCTGAGTTGCTGCACATGGCTCTGACGCGGTGTGATACGCGGTGGCTCGCGTATGCCGCGCATTCTCTGTAATCCGCGCATGGGGGTGACGCGCCGCTCCAAATGGCGCCCAAAACAGGAGGCTGCAAGATCGGCGGACGAGGGATCTCCCGGTGGTACACGTGAAGGAGAAATTCCACCGGAGGAGTTCAGATCGACTACCTCCCCATTATTCGGCCGAAAGTTGAAAAGCAACAAAAACACCAAAGAAATCGTCGGAGACAACGGTAGAGAGGGAGGAGAGGAGAGGGGATGAGGAAGCCGAAGCTTCCCCTCCCCCTAGTTATGAACGGCGGCTAGGGTTTTTTTTTTAGAGAAGGGTTTCGTGCGAGAGAGAGGAGAGACGACGTGTTTTCACTCCCCAGACCCATTATGTTAATGTTAGGTTGACTATTCTAATTTTATTTCTTACTAATTAAACGTAGCTTACTATATAAAATTATACGTATGGGGAGGATGAAAGGGACTGTGCTGCTAATGTTGAATCTAGGGGGAAAAAAGAGAGTTAAAAAACTAGCTTCATTTCAGCTACCCAAATTTTGTACCGAGAGAGAAAGAGTACATAGGTATTCTGCATTAATTTTCCATTTAGTAGATGATGCTGAAATCCATGGCTCGAGCTCTGCCGACCCGCCTATCGGAGCCCTTCAAAACTCCTAAAGGCATAGACTCCTTTGGGGTCTGTAGCGAGTCTCAGCATTTCGAGGGGTAAATTTAGAGGTCAGAGGTATCTTCAACGACCTTGAAATTGTTGAGGGCCTCCTATGAAGTACCAGACCCCGTCTTATTCAAGATCCTAGCAGGGTATGGCACAGAAGTGGTACCGTACTTCGTCATGTTCTCTAATGGACTTTGACTTCATTTCTGTCGGTCGATCTGCGATGTGCTAGACTACCTTCGTCTGGCTCCTTCACAACTCCACCCTAACTCATGGAGGATTCTGGTGTGCTGTTGTATCATATGGCGCTAGGCACTGGAGGAGACCGACATAGACTACTCGAACCTTACCACTCGAGAATTCCTTCTTACCCACAGCCTGCTGAGGCAAGACGGGAATTGGTGCAGCTTTCGCTCACGTCAAGGGCAAATGGTTGCTCACCTGGAGCTGTGATTTTCCCTGGTCAAAGATTGGACCTGGCAATTTTTCTTCATGTCCCTCAAGGGATGGGAGTTCCCTATGCGCTTCATCGTCTACGGTGTCATGCAAGAGGATAGGGATGTCCGACCAATCCCAAGAATGGAAGAGAAGGCTCGGTTAGAGGTTATCCAAGCTTGTGTGAGGTTGCACCCAATGGACATTTACACCGACACCTTGTTGGATGAAGCTAGCATAGGCCGATACCTAGCCCTCTCGGTGCGTATACGTTATGACGACTAGCATTCCTCTGTGGTTCCCAATCCATTAGGATTGCAAGAGGCCTCCTAGCCCATCACTAGAGGGAAAGGGGAAGAAACCTCAAGCTGAGGAGTCTGTGGATAGTAGCTCAAATTTTTCTCGACCACCCCCCGCTGGGTGGTCCTCCCGGTAGGACGACGTACCTCTGGTCAATCGGGGGGCCCTTCCAGCTCTTCCGTTGTCGTGTCCCGGTCGAGATTGTCTCCTGTCGTTGCAAGGGCAAGCTTATCAATCTTGCCGACCCCTGCTTCCTGGACTGCTTGCCATTCCACCCCACTGAGCAACATAGGCATTATGGGTGTATGTATTCCAGGGGGTTCGGGTCAAACTCAGGATGACTGAAGTTCTCCAAACCATTGTCACCTCTCCTAGATTGTATCATTCCCTACCCCGCCGGGCAACGTGAGGAGGACCGATATCATCACTCGAGTAGAGGAGGAGCTTGAGTTGTAGTTCTACTGAGCTCTTTTGGAACCTACTCCCAGGGAGTCCCAGGTTGCTGTTCCGGCGCCTGAAATTGACAAAGGGAGTGCTAGAAGGGCCCCTAGATAGACCTAAGGTGGTGTCTTGACGACAAGTGATCAGTGCGGTCACATGCCATCTCCATCGTCAAGGAATGGAGGGTTGTCCGTGTTCTCCATTCAATTGCCGGTGTAGATCTTTAAATGCTAGGTGTCACAGGAAGGTGTCAGTGTCAACGTGTCACGTTTATCCCCTCGACTTGTTTCTTGTGCGAAAGTATCCCCTTTCCTTTACTACAGCTCGTAGGTGGGACTTGTTGGTGGGTCCTGGGCCCGTGGGAGGGGAACAATTGGGGTCGAGATGGGCTTCAATTTCTTGTCCAAGCCAACGTAAAGGGGGGATGGGAATATCCCCTCCATAGTCATTACTATAAAAGATGCTTAATAATAATTAGAAGAGGGACACCCCTAAAAAATATTATGAAATCCTTAAAATTAGAAGAGGGACACCCCTTAAAATGTCAAGAAATGGCTCATTCAATTAACAACAAGATACATGGCGGGAATGTGATTTTAAAAGTAGATATGGCCAAAGCTTATGACCGCGTTGATTGGGACTTCCTTTTGAAGTTGCTTAGAGCTTTTGGTTTTTCAAATACAGTTTGTGGTTTGATTGTCGAGTGTATATCTACGCCTTGGTATTCTATCTTGATGAACGGTACAACGCAACGTTTTTTTCGAAGTGGACGAGGATTGCGGCAGGGGATCCTTTGTCGCCGTATTTGTTCATTATTTTGCAAGAAAGTTTATCTTGGCTTATTAAGCAAAGCGTTGCGGATAAGATTTTTGGCCAGTTTTCACAAGCTCGAGGGACTAGTTTGATATCTCACTTAATGTATGCGGATGATGTGGTCATTTTCACAAATGGTAGTCGGAATTCAATTCATTGCATTTTAAGAATATTGGCAATATTTGAGAACTGGACTGGTTAGTTGATCAACAAAGAAAAAACAGCTATGTTTCTTTCGAATAAAATTTCTATAGCTAGAAAAAGAAACCTTAAGAGATTGACGGGATTCTCGGAAGGAAAATTCCCTTTTAAATATTTGGGAGTACCCATTGTTACTGGCAAACTAAAAATTGTGGACTTGGAGGAGTTGTTGATAACGGTGCAGAAAAAAAATTAATGGGTGGAAAATGAGACTTTTATCGAGGGGAGGTAGAGTGATTCTATTGAGGCATGTACTATCGAGCATGGCTATGCATCTACTTGCGGTCTTGTAGATCCCAAATCAGATTACTCCAGCTCTCAATCGTCTTATGAGCTCTTTCTTTTGGGGGGAAAAAGATGGAAGGGGAAAAAAAAAGGGTGGTCTGGGAAAAAATTTATAGGCATTCAATAGCAGAATGAGGGTTGGGAATTTGAACTCTTGAGGAGATGCAAAAAGCTCTAAGGTAAAATTTGCATGGAAACTAATGCATGAGAATTCGCTTTGGGCAAATTATTTTCGAAAAAAAATATGTTGCAAACAAACCTTTTATGTTATTTGGGCCTCTAAAGGGTACAAGGTTTTGGCGTATGATTACTAAAAATATTCCTAACGTTTTGAATTCACCAAATGGAGGATTAAAAATGGCAATGTTTTTTTCTAGTATGATAAATGGTTGGAGCAGGGTTCTCTTGCTGAAACTTTTCAAGTGGTTGAGTAGCCTATTTTAAAAGTCAGAGATTGTATTCTGGAATGGTTGGGATATGGCACTCTTAGAAAGGTTGGTGGGTACTGATATGGCAGAAAATGCCATCAATGTGTTAGCAAGATGTAAAGAGGGAGGAGACATATTGATCTGGACCAAAACGGAGAGTGGCTTTTTTACAACTAAATCAAGTTGGGAGTGTATTCGGGTAAGAGGTCTTATGTTGGAGGGGCATAAATGGATATGGAATCAAATTCTCCCAAAAAAAATTTATGTGTTTATGTGGTAGGCATGGCATGGTGCTCTTCCGGTGGATGACAAAATAAGGCTTATTGGAATCCCTTTGACCTCGAAATGTAACTGTTGTAGTCAAGGGAAGTATGAAGATATTAATCATGTTTTATTTGATGGGGAAGTTGCAACTGAGATTTGGAAGAAATGTGGCTTGCTACTTGGGTTACCGATTGGAAGATCTTGGAGGGAAACTTGTCTAAGTTGGTTTCGAAGGTCTTCTAACTCCTCTCAAACAGGAGTCATTCTTGGATTATTGCCTACAGTCATTTCTTGGAGATTATGGGGCAGATGGTGCGCAGCTTGTATGGAGGATAAATTGGAATCAGTTAAGACACTATGGCACTCTAGCAAACACTAGGTAGGCGTACTCGGCCAAGGGCTTTCTAAATTTAAAAAGTTCTCCCAGATTGACTCTTACATTCTTCAAAGCCTCAATATTCTTCCTATTCCTATTCAACATCAATCTATTAAGCTCATATCCTGGTCTAAGCCAACTCAGGGGAGATTTAAGTTAAACACGAGCAGAAGTAGCATGAGAAATCCAGGAATTTCAGGATCTGGAGGGGTGATTCGGGATATGCAGGGGTCTGTGTTGTTGGCTTTCTCCATGAATTTAGGACATGGTGATAGTAACCGAGCTGAATTACGGGCTCTATTGGAAGGTGTTAGATGCTGTAAACAATTACGTCTCAATTCTGTAGACATTGAAACATATTCAAAAGTCATCCTCTCGTGGTTGCAGAAAACCAAGTGCAAAATATGGTATTTGGAGGATTATTGGGAGGAGCTTCAAGAGTTGTTACAAACTATGGATGTTAGATTTTCACATATTTTTAGAGAAGGAAATGCTGTTACAGATTGGTTAGCTCAATGGGGTGCAAGAGAGGGAGATGCGGAATGGAGGAACGCCTGTGAGTTTCTGTGTCTGCTGCGGGGCTTGATCAGAGTTGATAACTAGGGTCTCCCTTCTATCAGGTGTCTTAAATAGTGTTTGGTTTTAAACCATAGAGCTTGTGCGGTCAATGCAGCGAGCTTGTAATTTTGGTCTGTTTGTGGTCTGTTTAGGTGTGCGAATTTCAGTAGTGTGTTTATTTCTTAGCATGTCTTCTTAAGCTTGTGTAGAGTTTTTTTTTTTTATCTTTTATAGGATTGTTTAGAACTTTAGAACTGCTCGGTTTATTGGTTTGCTTTATATTGTTTATTTTGTTTATGTTGGTTGGGTTGTATTTGGGAGAAGTTTATTTGCATATTTGTAATCTCCCAGATGCCTAATGTGTAACTACGGTATTCTTCGGCCATAAGTGACAAAATTTTAATAAACTTGGGACGGGATTGCTATGTGGGTGGCTACCGGCTCTTTACTAAAAAAAAAAAAAAAAAAAAAAATCATGTAGCCGAGGCGAAGTCATTTGTTAGATTGATCACTGAGAATGTAAGGAATTCCTATTATGTATAGTATCTATAGCTAGTAACCATGCGTATACGAGGCATTACAACTGTAATGATCTATAATTACTTTGCTGCGTGACACCGTCGACAACTTAGTAGATTTTTATATGTTATCTCAATGGTCTGGCAAGAAAGGGAGATTTATTACAACGCAAAGTGAAGAGAAAGATGTAAACAACAATAACACTATCATTCGTTTAGTTTATTCATGTTAAAAAGAATATTTATTTACATAAGGTATCTGTATTCTTTGTATAATAGAATCAAATGGTCTGCCTATGGAAAGAGAGAGATGTCACTTGCACAAATAAAGATGTAGCAAAGGAGGTTTTCAAATAGGTGCTAGGGGACAGATCTGGATATGTCTGAGGGTTGGGCCGTTCGGTTGTACTTGAACCAAAACTAACCTCTCATTTGGTCACCAATCTAATACAAAAAGTTGAGAGCTATAAAGACAAGTGCAAGGAACTCACAAGGGCATTGGAATTGGTTATGGAGAAGCAAAAGCTCTACGAAGAATGCATGAGCCTGAGGTTGGCCCAGATGGAGTCTCAAAGAAAACCTAGAAGTTATCCACAGGCAACTCGACATATTTCAGAAAGTCATGCAGCGAGTTTTGGCCACAGGTAAATATGTACAAGTTTTGGGAACATATGTTATTTTGCATATGGTTCATGAGATAGTTTAGAGACTAGTACTCTTTTTGGTCCTTCTCCCATATTTGGCTATGTTTATAGTGGATAGATGCATGAGAAGAAAGAGCGGATGGAATTATTTTGATAAGTGAGAAAAATGATGTAAATATGTGGTTGACAATGCCCGATATAGATTATTTTGTAAATGTGACATTTCTAAAGTTGGACTTAAAGTTATGTTTGGAAAAGATATCTCACTCAAAATTTTCATCTTCATCTCATCTCATCTTTACACTTTTTCAAATCCCCATACAAAATATAATAAATAATTCAACTTTTTCAAATCCCAATATAAGTTTTTCAAATTCTAATTCAATTTTTTCAAATCTCAAAACTAAAAAATAATATTTTAAACTTTAAAACAAAACACAAAATTCTCATATCATCTTCCAAACATAATCTTAATGTTAGTTAGGTGATGCATGTTAGAATTAGTGTTGAAATTTAGGTTAAGGCAAGAACTACATTTTTATGCAATTGTTTTTTGGACTATATGCATAGGGCAGTTGCATATTAATGTTTTTGTGTGGCTGAGCATGAATGATTTCCTTGATATTGTAATGGACATCAATGAAAAGGAGTATTTGGAGTGCTTGTAAGAAGGCTATTGTGCTATAAAATTAATGAAATGCATGTGCTTGTAGGCATGTGATTGTGGAACTAATGATATATGTGGAGTGCTTGTAGGCATGTGCTTGTAAGAACTAATGATGCATGTTCTTGTCCACTATATGTTTGAGTATGATATGTTTGGATTTGTTAATGATATAATAGATCATGTGAGATGAGATTGTAAGAGATTTGGTCAATCCAATGGTGCATTTTAGGTTGTAGACGATTCTTTTTTACAAGTCCATGACATTATGTGTAGTAGTTGTCCAGTGAGTTTAATTGCATTGTGAGATAATGGACAATAGGTATATAGATGATTCCTTGAAAGTTTGGTCATTTGGTACTCCTTTAAATTGCAAGCCAATTTAGAACCCAACTCCAATTAAATTACCAAAGCCAAACAAAAATAATTGCAACGACAAATTTGACAGATTTTGTGTATTTGCAACGGCTTGCTTATGTTGCAATACAAATTAGCTGGTCGAAATATACTTTTGCAACGAGTTTTATTTGTTCCAACTTCACAATTTGCAAAGAAAAAAATTCATTGCAATAATGTTCAGTACTTTTGCAACGAAAGTGTTTCATTGCTGAAAACTATTTGCAAAGAATGGATATTGTTGGAAATGTTGATTTGCAATGAATATATTTTGTTGTTGTAATGATGATTGGAATGAGTGTAAGGCCCTGTTTGGATACGAATGAGTCCTAAATCGAAAAAATCATTTGCAATGAATGGACTTCTTTGCAAATGATGTTTTCCAACGAAATACATTCGTTTGAAAAGTCTTGAAACTTTGTGAACTACATATGCAACGATATGCATTCGTTGCAAATGTATTTTTGCAACGAATAAGTTCGTTGCAAATGTCAAATGTATTTCAAACTTTGTGAACTATATTTGAATTATCGCTCTGATATTTTGATAACATGTTTTAGTTATGCATTCTGAAACTAAAATATTTTGTTCTACACTCTGAACTCTGTAACAATGCTCATATTTACATACTAGTATATGTTCTCTACTTATCTTTACGATATTTTCAGATATTTTGGATGTTTCATCTGAGGATCAAGAATATGAAGTATGGGAAAGACTATGTGAGTATAGTGGATTAAGTACAAAGATGGTACTTTAATTACTAGAGAATTGTTTCAGTAGATTTGTTTTGTTCAGTTGACCTGGGTTATTGGGATATTTTGAGATTTTGTGGTGTCATAGATTAATTATATTGGAGCAGTTAATGTGAAACAATGAGTATACGTTTTGTAGAGAATTTTGGAGTACATATACTATATGGTTGGAATATGATTTTGGGGGACAGGAGCTAACTATCTGGACCTCCGCCTACAGGGCGTTGCACTTTAAATTTAAAAAATATGATTTATCGTGCTTTTAATCATGATTATTTCATCATAGTCAATGAAATATTAAATAATTAATAGATAAATGAAAATTAATAAATAAATTTTAATTATTTGATACCACATCAATACGTATATAATTTAAAAGTACTCGAATACTGAGCATTTTTCTTTTCTTGTTAGGGCCAGTTTTGTTTTTTAAAAGAGAAAAGAAAATGTGAATTTGTATAACTATAGCTATATTTTTTGGTGGGATGCAATAAAGATACATATGTCATATATGGTATATTGTCTTTGAATACAAATAGTTATAAATTAACAAACATCAGACTCTTGCTCCAAAAAAACAAAAAAGTGTCCCATTTGATAAGGATGAGTCTAGGGGTGCTCATCCGGGTTCCGACACGGAAAGCCGGGTATACCCGGACTGAACCCGGGTTTCAAACCCGGGTTCCAGTTGCAATCAATAAAATTTGTAGTGATGCACATGTAGTTCATATTTTGTACCGATGTACAGGTATCGGTGGTTAGACAGATTCTTTGACCATCCAAAATTTTTTTAGCTGTATCTTGTCTTCGTTATACAGCTTAATACAATCCATTTTTAAAGTGATTTGGGATGAAAAAGTAAATCGAGACTCTAAATCAGCCACGAACTCAACAAATCCTTCGTTCTCCACTAGCCTAAAAGGCAATTCACACCTAATAAAAAACTTAATAGTTGACACTCTAAGTTTCTCTGCATCATACTTCACTAGATTTTGTGGGCTACACACTCTTCCCTCCGCATCCCTCTCAACACTAGATGATTGACTTTTTTCAACTCCTTTAAATCTAAGAGGGAAAGTTTCACATGCATTCTGGAGGTGGTGTATCATAGATGAAGTTTCATTCTTGTAATAGCAACTGTATAGTTTAGCGCAATAATTGTACTGAGCTTTTGGGTTATCATGGTCAATAGGTTGCACTTTAATAAAGTATTCACAAACTACCGATTGGTTACTAGGTGTTTTTTTTATGTCTTGGGTAAAGGTGTGATGGAATAGATAGGCTGTTGTGTATATGTGGATGAAGGGGTTGGAAGACTCCTATGCTCCTCCACATCCACTGGAATAGACGAGGAGTCACCACCAACCCCTTGGGTTGTACCGACATTACAACTCATAAAATCTTCTACCATATGTTATTGAGTAATAAAAACCACCAAACACAATATAATAAATAATCAAACACTAATAATCAAATAAAACAAAATATAAGCAAGTAATGAGAATCTCTTCCTCACAAACAAATTAAGTTGCAGCTGCAACTTTGTAATATGTATTTTTTTTTTTATCACTGTCTAGTACTTAATTATTATCCCTTAATTTGCATATACAGTTGAAGTTCACTTGTAATATATATAACTTAGGAAGCAAAATTTGTTTTTGTCACCAACCCAAGCCAACCCAACCTGGATCCCCACCCCAGACCACAACTACAAGTCTACAAGCGTCAAGCAGAAAGCAATCAAAAGATAAGCCACTAGTCTCCTCCTTATTCAGCTAGCCATAAACTCTGTTAGGAAAAGACATGCTAGCTCGTTGAAGCTATCTGCAGTTCCAGGTCGTAGGGAATCGAACCATGCTCGTGCTGCTCCCTTCAAAGTGAGTGGAAAAGCTCTGCATGTTACTTCACTAGAGAAGCCGTGGAGAGTCATGTGGGCCTTGAAGGTCTCCAGATGTTCCAACAGATCCATTGACCCGTCATATGCTTCTATATGAGGGACTTTAAATTTTGGAGGTATAGGTATTGCCATTCTCTCAGTACTATAGGGTAGTTCAGCGTTTGTGAGAAGCTAATCTACCGTGGAGGGCTAGCCTATTTGTTTAGCCACTTCTATCTAGATTTGCATATTGACTCTACACCGTTCTTCATCTGTGGTGGTTGTGTTGGGATGAGGACGAACCTCAGAGTGACGACTATGTTGGTCTACCTCTGGTTCCTTCGTAAGGCAGCATTTTCTTGTCAGAAAGTCTCCATATCTGCCATGAGTGTCTGTATTGCTTCAGCTTGTTCATTGAATCTTGCTTCCATTGTTTCGAACTTGTGCTGCTTCACGCTGTGAACGTTGAGAAAGGGTCTTTGCCGGTAGACGAAGGACACGCTCATTATGGGACAACAAATATCTCACAGACGGTGCCACTACTGATGTCTTGTTTCGCGAGCCTGGACAATTTCACATAGGCAGTGCTCGAGCGATCACTTGCACAGTAAATAATGGGGAGGACCTCGGGGTCTATTGATCCTCCGATGCTTAACTCAGTGACGGAGAAGGAGATGATGAATAGTAGTCTAGACGTGAGTGTAAGATGATAGTGATGGATTACCTTGCTTGCTGCTGGTAGTGTCTTATTTATAGTTACCGACCTGGTCTCCATCATAGTGGAGTGCTGCATAGCAGGAGATAATATGCTTGCGCTGTCAATTCGCCGAGCTAATCCTATGCCTCCACCTCGCTGAGCTATGAAGTGCTCAGGGATGCTATGCGTTGCTCGAGTCTTGGGCTGCATTGAATGCGGCATGCCTTCTCATTAATGCTGGGTGTAAACCGCCGAAAGTATTTTCACCTGGTACTGAGTGCTAGGTTCCTTGTCACTCAAGCCTCGCCTGCACTTCCTGTCTTACTTCCTGTTGTGAACAAGATCTAACCTAGGTATCTCACCAGAGCTTTGACCCAAATGTTACTATTTGTCCCAGCCCATATTGTGAACCTGAGCCCTAATCCGGCCCATGTCTCTGGCCCGGTCCAACCCAGACCTCATATCTGGGTTGTAACCTGGGCCTTGCTCTTGGCCCAATATAAAAGATTTTCCCCCTTCACAATCAGCCTAACCAGAAAGCCTAAGATATGGGAAGTCTTATCCATGCGAAGCAACCCCTTCAAAGAATGCGGAAGCTCAGAAAAGGAGTCCCAGCTAGTCGAGTAGCCACTAGAGCCCATCCAAGCCAGAAAATCTGCAGGTGCATTTCCTTAAGTCAACAATGACTTGAAGGAAAAACTATGCTTTTCACCCACAAGTTATTACTCATATTTCATATGCATCCCAAATCACAAAAGTTTTCAACTTCCATCATGATGTAACAATATATTATTTTACTCTGCACGTTCATTAAAAAAATAATAATAATGCTATGCGTTATGGTTCTTTTATATAACTTGCCGCGTGACTAAAATCACTATACAATGATGATTACCATTCTACCGTTATTAAATAATTTCATATTCTCATTTTTCTAGGTTTTTATTTTTTTTATCTTATAGAACTCATTTGTCTAGGTTAATTTAGACGTTCATGTTATGTAATCAATTTTTCTTTTATTTTAACTGTCAAATCTTAGTGTGCAACTAGAAAATATAAGTAATTTAGGATGTAAGATTTTTATTCTTTATTTAGAGTGCAAAATAAATATTAATTTATAATATTTAGAGAGTGAATAACATAATTGGAAGTCTGTTTTCTTCATAGCCCATGTTGGCTGGGCTTGCGCTGGATGGTATCATGGTGAAGCCCATCACAAATCAGGCCTTTCCCTCAAGGCTGCATCAAAGGAAGAAAGATACATAGCGCGTGAAGCCAAATAAGGGGGGCAGATGGGACGCGCCGACTCTAACTTTTCTTGTTGTCGCTCTCATTAATGGATTTATGTCAGTACATGAATAGAGGATGTAGACAACCCTCTGTTCTCTAACAGAGGGGACCAGAAATGACCGATCCATTCGCCTACCGCCTTGATGCTCCTTGGAAGTCACGCCGTATTGAAAGCGCAATCTCAGGAGCCACACCGCATCTAAAGGAAAAAATAGAGAAAATGAGAAAGAACTTCTGATTTCACATTTTTAAGCTTAAGTTGGATTCTTATATATTAGGATTTTTAGTGATCATAATCCCTAGATTTTTATGTAATTTGAATTTTAAGTCTTACTACCACAATTTTAAATAAAATTACAAAAGTTAGTTGCATGTATAGTTACACTATTCAATCAATCGAAACCAAATGAGAGCTATTACTCATGACCACGTCATAATTTTAGAAATATGGATGTTTGCTGCAAAATCATTGGAATACAGCTTTTGTATAACAATTAGGTATGTTTTTAAGAATCTTTCAACTGCATCAGGCATGCTTGACCACAAATTGCCATTAATTGAGAGTGGCACTAAGCCCCCGAAAAGTGTCCCAAAGAAATCTCCCCATAAGTGCATTTCATTTTTTATTATTATTATTTTTTTCATGTATTTTTTTAATCATCATAAAAAAATTTTAAAAAAATAATAAATTCACAAGATCATTAAAAAATAATTCCTTAATCACTAAGTCAAAAAAAAAAAAAAAAAAACGTTTCGGGTCACACTTTTGAGACCCAACTTCGGAGGGTTTAGCATTTCTGATTAATATATGATTAGAATTAATAATGATTTATACAATACTGTTTTAAGAGTGGTCGAGCCTTTTGTTGCGGAAAGAGAATTGTCAGAAGGCGATAGTCTCAACAGTGTACAAGGTTCAACAGTACGAAAGGGCCCAAATTTACAAGGTTCGAAAAAAGAATCAGGTATACTATAAGAAAAAGGAGTTTTGCGGCTAATCTTATTTCCGGCTATTAAAATTTAGTCGTAAAAAGTGATTTTTTTACTGTAGTGAGTTTTTCTTTCCTGCGAAAGAGAAAAAAAGCCACAAATACGACTTTTTGCTGCGACTTTCTGTCATCGCAAAAACTGGAAATAGGACAGAAATCATGAGTTTTGCGGCGAGATAATTTTCACCTAAACTTATTGCTGCGATTATTAACATTTTACGGCGACACTTGACAGCCGCTAAAACTTTTTTGTGCAGAAGTAATTTTTGCGGCTACTATTGTCGACATTAGTGACGACGTTCCGATGGTGGAAAAATGGTTAAAAATATATCTTTGCGACGACTTCCTGTCATCGGAAAAAACCAGTTTTCTTGGAGTGACGTAAGAGATTCAATAAATTGGATAGTTGAATAATTAAATCGGATGATTCATAATAATTTTGAATCGATTGTTTCAATATTGATAAAAAAATATTAAAAATCATATATAATATAATTCAAGCATTTAATATCATGTATAAAAGAGTATAAAGTATATATTCATTGACTAGTTTCAATAAAATTATGATATGAATTTAAGTAGTTTTAATAAATATGTAATTTATGTAATTAATCTAAATTATCGACATTTTTTTATCTCATATACGATGAGGGTAGAGACCACTATGTTATAAGTACAAGGTAAATGTAATATTATACACAACCACAAATGTGCGAATCTTATTATAAGGCAAATATAATATTATAAAGAATTACATGTTTTATCTTTTAATTTTTCTGCGAATCTTATTGAATATAATGGTGAAGAAGTTAATATATGTGATTTAATTCTATCATATGTTTTTTATAAGAAATTAAAAAAAACTCAATTGGTAAACAATTTAAAAATAAATATAATTTTAAATCAATTGAAATTGATCTAATTAGAATCGATGAATTGAAATGTTTAAGTGAATACTTCTAAAAATTCATTAAAATTGATTAATTTTTCATGGAATTGAATCTAATTGAGTCGAACCATTTTGGTACATTAAAATGTAGGAGGGCATTACAACCCTCGAGAATTCCCACCAAAGATTCTTCCGACAAGGAAAATTGTCTTTTTTTCATACATTTATTTATGTGCTTAAAATTTCTTCTTTTTTAAAAAATTTCACAATATTACTTAATTAATTACTAAATAAAAAAAATACTGTGAAGAGAAATGCTGGGACCATTATCGAACTCCCAAGCGTTTCTCTAAAATGTAGGGGTTTTCATTCTGATAGAAGACAACTTCAAAAAATTGAATAAAATATTATTAGAATAGATTTTTTAATATTATATTTATTTTAAAATTTGAAAAAGTTGAATTATTTATTTTATTTTATTTGGAGATTTGAAAAAATTATAACGATGAGATGAGAGATTTTCAAAATTTTGAGTTTTAGTCTTGAAAATAAACAAGCCTTACAATCACAATTTATAAACAATTTTAAATATAATAATATTTCTTATTAAATTTAAGGGTTTTGCTACACAACTTCCTACTATTCATCCACACTCCACACTCCATATTTTATTAAATTTTTTAATATTTTTTTTAATTTTTTTTGAGTTTATGTTTTTTAAACTATTTCAACTTTTTTATTCACTATTCATATTAAAAATATTTGATAAAATAAAAAAATAAAAAAAATGTGATGTGTGAATGAATAGTAAGAGATTGTGAAATTTTTTTGTATATCATTTCTCTCCTTTTCAACGTTTGCAAGTCAGGACTCAGTACACAGGACGAGCCTGTAGGTCTTTTCGGCTCTCCAAGAAAATCTATCCAATCCTTTCGCGTATCTACTGCAAGAGCATTCTCAATGCTTACGTAATATATCAGAAATTTAAATTATTTAAAAAATTGTTAAAAAAAATTTCATAAATTATGTAAAAGAAATCTAAAATGCAATATGCTACAGTAATCCGCTTTATGTAATGAGTACGGTTTATCCTGTAAATAGTTTTTATTATTTCATTTCATTTAGCCTCTTATTTTCTTTTACTTTAATTTTTACCATGCAAGCAAATCCTTTTTATTGTTCATTATTTAAAACGCCCATATTTCATTTTCTTCTAAAAAATATCTTGAAAATATTTTTAACCAAGTTTTTTATATTTTGATTTGATTTTAATTTTGATTTTACTTATATATTTTTATTTTGTGTGTATATGAATGAATTATATTATATTATATATAAATATATTGGAAATATAAAAACAAATATATGGATTTTACAAATTTATTGGTAGAAATGAAATATTTAAAAAGAATAAAAGAAGATTATTTAAATAATA
Source organism: Pterocarya stenoptera (assembly GCA_003123785.1). Taxonomy (NCBI): domain Eukaryota; kingdom Viridiplantae; phylum Streptophyta; class Magnoliopsida; order Fagales; family Juglandaceae; genus Pterocarya; species Pterocarya stenoptera. Next base: position 389,686 of record QEOT01006447.1, on the reverse strand, counting down.
TAAAAATAAAGAATAAGCTGATGTATGATATATTATAAAAATCAAAATAGAAAATAGAAAAAATAAACTTTGGTGATATATTTTAAAAGATAAAACAATTGTTAATGCTTTATCAATTCTTTACGAGCTCTCCATGTCCTACTTCTCACTTTCTAATTGCTGAAGATAAGATAATAATTTGATTTAATATTATCTTGATTTGATTTTCATAATTAACAAATCGTTTTGATTAATTTGATATTATCTTGATTCAATTTTCATAATATTTAAAATATTTATCTTATTTTATTTCAATGTAATTTTCCTATAAGTAGGAATGTATATCTTGTATTCAGTAACAATTGAGAAAACAAAAAAATGCAGCCCTCAAAGTCTATTTCTGTCATTCTCCCTTTCGATCTCCTTTTATATTGTATTTTTTTTTTCTATCATAGTATTAGAGCCCTTGACTAATGCTAGACTTGATCATGTGAAATATTTTTTCTTCCGCTATCTCTACCTCTCACAAAATTTTTATCGTCATTCAATTATGTATTGTCTCAAATTAATGCATTTGGAGTATTTCTTAGCTGTGAGACTTTTTATTAGGTTTTGATCTATTGTGAGCATTGTTTGAAACTCCAAATCTAATTTTGGCCTTTTGATTTTGGTTCAATAGTTGACCAAGGCCATATATAGCTTATTGTTAATTGGTTACAGCTTCAGATTTGATATTCCAGTTGACAACCACTTCATCATCAGCGCCATCATCTCATTGACGATCAATTAATGAATATGAACTCTAATTTCAAATTACAAACTCAAGATTTCAAAGTTCTCCACCTTAAACTTGATGGGAGATATTGAAGATAATATCAATAATTTGATTTGATATTATCTTCATTTGATTTGATATTATCTTCATTTGATTTTCATAATTATCAAATCACTTTAATTAATTTGAAATTATCTTGATCTAATTTTCATAATATTTAATATATTTATTTTATCTTATCTCAATATAATCTTTTTTATAAATAAGAATATATTTATAAAATAAAATGTAGCCCCCAATATATATCAATTTCCTCCCTTCTCAATCTCCTTTTATATTGTATCTTATTTTCTATCGCTAATTCCACGCTCGATTTGTGTTTTATACAGCAGATTCCATACCCGCAGCAAGTAGCTCTTCTCACTGCTCGAATGAGTACCACGCTCGTACAGCGTTTTGCCCCTCTCTGTCTTGTCTTCTTGTTGCTATTCCCGACAAGCAACGCCGCAGGTGACTCACCGTTTTCTTACACACCGGTCGAGAACATCCTCGTTAACTGTGGTTCCTTTGGAAATTCAACTACACTTGATAATCGGAAGTGGATCGGAGACGTGGATTCAGAATTTTTACCTCTTGAATTATCACCAAACCAGTCATCTCTTCCCGCTACTGCAGATAAACAACGAAACGGTGCTGCCCAAGTACCGTTTGAGACTGCCAGGCTATCTCTAGCCCCGTTCACCTACGTATTCCCCGTCACAGCCGGCCAAAAATTCATTCGTCTATACTTTTACCCCGCTTCCTACTCCAACTTCGACCGCTCTAATGCCCTTTTCTCTGTCAAAGCTGGTGCTTTTACCCTTCTTAGCAACTTTAACACTTCACTTAACGCAGATGAGGATTTGAGTGATATCATATACAGAGAATACTGTGTCAATATCGATGAGTACGATCAGAGGTTGAACATAACCTTCACTCCATCTCGGAGCGTTTCTAATCCCTATGCTTTTATCAATGGAATTGAAATATTGTCGATCCCTCCTAATCTCTATTACACTGATCCTGCTGACGATCAAGGGTTTGATTTTATCGGCCAGCATAACCAGTACCGCATCGATAGCAGCAAGGCTCTCGAGACGGTATACAGATTAAACGTTGGAGGGAAAACCATCTCATCCGCTGATGACACCGGAATGTTCCGGGAATGGCAAGACGACACCAGTTACTTAAAAGAATATGGAAGAGAGTCATTCTTACCTTTCAACAATACTATCAAGCTGAATTTTACCGCCATACCCCCGTACACTGCACCAGAAGATGTCTATTGCACTGCCCGAACCCTGGGGAATGACTCAACTATCAACCTGAGCTACAATCTCACCTGGCAATTCCCCGTAGATTCTGGGTTTGATTACCTCATTAGGCTGCATTTCTGCGAGTTTCAACCCGAAATTATTCATACGTCAGACAGAATATTCCATATTTTCATAGCAAATCAAACCGCCGAGGAAGCAGCCGACGTGATTTTTTGGAGTGGTGGAAATGGTGTGCCCGTGTATAAAGACTACGCCGTTTCGATGCGTCCAGAAACCGAGAAGAAAGTGAATCTATATGTTGCAATAGGAGCGCAAAGGTGGAGGCCGACTTCATACCAGAACGCAATCTTGAACGGCGTTGAAATCTTTAAAGTAAGCAACTTCAGCAACAACCTTGGCGGACTCAACCCACATCCACGTCCGCCTAACCCTCCAACAATTGCGCCACCTGGAAAGACAAAGAACCCGAAAAGCAATAGAACAATAATAATTGCTGTCGCCACCGGGGGAGTCGCCGGATTTATTGTTCTCTCAATTCTCGGTTTCTTGATTCTCCGTAGGGGAAGGAGAGTCAAGGACTCGGGCTCCAGTGATGGGACCTCTTGGTGGGGTCCATTTTCGTTCACTACGACCAAGTCAACAAAGACCCGCAAGTCGTCTCTACCATCCGCTCTGAGTCGATACTTTTCATTGGCGGAGATTAAAGCAGCCACCAACAACTTCGACGACACTTTCATTATTGGTGTTGGGGGGTTTGGTAACGTTTACAAAGGCTATATAGACGGTGGGGACCACCCTGTAGCGATTAAACGTTTGGTACCAGGTTCTCAACAGGGAGTACACGAGTTCAAGACCGAGATTGAGCTGCTCTCACAACTCCGCCATCTGCATCTTGTTTCTTTGATTGGATATTGTAACGATGGTATGGAGATGATTCTCGTCTACGATTATGTGGCCCGCGGAACCCTACGTGATCATCTCTACAAGTCCAATAATCCTCCTCTCTCATGGAAGCAGCGTCTTCAGATTTGCATCGATGCAGCACGAGGTTTGAGCTACCTACATACAGGTGCGAAACAAACGATCATTCATCGTGACGTGAAAACCACAAATATTTTATTGGATGAGAAATGGGTAGCCAAGGTGTCTGATTTTGGGTTGTCCAGAACGGGACCCACCGGCGTGTCTAAGACCCATGTTAGCACTGTCGTCAAGGGTAGCTTTGGGTATCTAGATCCCGAGTATTACAGGCGACAACAATTGACGGAGAAATCTGACGTGTATTCATTCGGAGTTGTCCTGTGTGAAGTGTTGTCTGCAAGGCCACCAATATTAAAAGCTGCTGAGAAGAAGCAAGTGAGCCTTGCAGAGTGGGCCCGACAAAGCTCTCGCAATGGAAAGTTTGATCAGATTGTTGATCCAACTTTGAAGGGTCAAATTGCGACCGAGTGTTTGAATAAATTTGGTGAGGTTGCTGTGAGTTGTTTGCATGACAGTGGAGTCGAACGTCCATCGATGAATGATGTGGTGTGGGGCCTTGAGTTCGCATTGCAATTGCAAGAGAGTATTGAAAAAGTTGGCAAGCCTGATCATGTGGTTGAATTGGAGATGAATGATGCTGAGAAGGCTCTCTTGCCTCAATCCAAGAGTGATGATAGTAATAACATGTTCAGTAGTAGCGGTGGGCAAGTGTCAAGTATATACAGCAATAGCGAGGTGACGATGACAAGTAGTTGTGATCAGCAAAGTTTTAGCAGTACCAATAGACTGGTGTCCTCTGGAGCTGTGTTTTCTGAGATTATGAATCCCCAAGGACGGTAAAAGAAGGTACTTGCTATATTGATCAGTATACTATTGCTTTGTTTATATATTTAGAATCATGTATTATTTAGAGACAGGATGACAATGGTAATGCAAGTATGTGATAAAATTAGTTAGAAGGGATTAAATTATCGGGATTTTAGTTTGTGTGAATAAAGGTATTGATGCTCAAGTACTGCATCTAATCATGTATTCCAGGGGTTTTGGTTTCTTTCAAAGAACAAAAAATGGATATGCGAAAGATAATCTACAGTTCGGAGTAACATCTACAGTCCTTCTGCATTCATTCTGTTTTATGGGGTTCTCGATCTGTATTTGGTATCTTCCTTGAGCATAATAATTTTTTTACAAATTGGTATTGTCCTCTTCCTTGAAAAAAAAAACAATTTTTAGTACTCTTTTCTTTTTTAGTTTTAGTAAAACAAAAACAAAAATGATACTTATGATCATTCCATACCATGCATCAATATATGATTTGTCATTTTTATCATTCTATTTAAATTTATCTTCAAATTAAGTTAAGAGGTCATGGCCATATGTATGACTTGGGTTATTTTTATATAACTGTTGCGGTTATTATTTCTAAGATTAAGCACTCTACCTTTGCCTACCATCAAGTTAAAGAAAACTGATAATAAAATATTGGATCAAATATTCTAATTACCATTAAAATGGATGGAAAATAAGATACAATTTTTTTGGTCCTTTCTTGGTGAAAGAATGTTGTATATTATAATTTTTCAATCATTTGAGTGTGTAACATGCAAGGTTTTTTACTAGCAATTAGTAGCATGTCATCAACTTTCGGTGCAAAATGCATAGATAGGTCAAATTGCTCTGGTAATTAAAATCAACATAAGTGATGTCATGTCATCAACTTTCGGTTCAAAATGCATAGATAGGTCAAATTGTAAATTAAAATCAACATAAGTGATGTCAAACTGCTGTGGTAAATTAAAATCAACGGCCTGTAAAGTTTGCCAAAAAAAAGACTTATTAATAACCATAGAAGACATTATAAAATTCAAAACAATCTTTTTACCTGATCCAATCTTAAGATTTGAGTTCGGAAATTGGCTGTATGCAGGTTGGGCACTGCCACTTCCTTCCTAGAGCATCTTCAATCTTAAAATCTATCGTTGGACCATAAAAGGCACCACCACTTTTGTCAAGTTCATAGCTCCACCCTTTATCATCCAAAGCATCTCCGACAGCAGATGTTACATTCTCCCATATATCATCACCTCGATTCAACAGCTTTCTCTGGCATCGTAGAGATATTTACTTCATTGTCAAGTGTTAAATGTCAAACTCGAGGACCACCAATTGGTGTTCTTTTTAGCTTGAAGTGATTATACCAACACCTGTTTTAAATCCATGCAAGCGTTGGTGTCGTTTGGATACCTCCAAGAGATTGCATTAATTCCATATTTTCAAGGGAGAGAGAAGGTAGATCAACTCTTGTATGCATGACATGAGAAAGAAAATGGTCTTTGCCCTTATAAATGATATTGGAATCAACATCATGTCACCCTCCGGATGCCAGAACACTAAACCACCACCAGCTTCAATATTATCCTGCATAATTGTAGCCAATAAGATGATGTATTGAATTCAAGATTTAAAATTTGCATCAACAGCAATCTAACAACAAAATCAAATCAGGTAGAATAGTACATAATCGATCTGTAGTTGGACTCCTCTTTGAAGTGAAGGTATGCTTTCAACTGTTCTTCATCCTCCCATGCAGTGCCATAGATGCTCTCCAGCATCTGTTTCTTTTCATCTGCTCTCCAGTAAGCACCAGCAACAGATTCAAGTTCAATAGCCTTCCTGTCAATATTTCCAATAGATTCAACATGAGGCCCCAGAAAAAACATCCCACCATTCAAACCTGGCAAACCTCAATGTACAAACCTCAGCAACATATACATGGATTTGAAACCCAGTAGCTGTATAAATGTACACGGAAATGTAATGGAAAGCACAATATAGAACTCAGGCAAAGATGCCTTTCTGATATGGTATAAGAGCTTTGTGACTCATTATCCCTATGATCCATGGCGTTACCACCTCTTTCCCCTTCTCCAAATCCCTCAATTGCCCCTTCCTTCTCACATCTTGTTACCACTAAGCTCACAACAGAAAACTATACCTTATGGAAAGTACAAATTAGTGCTTACCTTCGGGGCCAAGATCTCTAGCAATATGTAGATGGCACCCTTCCATGTCCAGCTGAATTTATGCCCACCCAATCCAACTCTGTTCCTCAAATCAACCCAAAGTTTTCCTCATGGAAACGGACTAATCAACTTTTCCTTAGCATTTTATTTTCATCACTCTCTGAATCTATAATAGGCCATGTCCTTTCTTCAAACTCCTCCCGTGCTCTCTGGCTCTCTCTTGCTTCCATGTTCGCATCACACTCACAAGCCAAGCAGTTTCAGGTGCGGTTCCAACTTGCTAATATCAAACGTGGTGATCAAAACATCACAGATTATTTTGGAAAGGTTCGTGCTCTAGCAGACATCCTTGCAGCAACTGGTAAACCCTTACCTGATCCAGAGTTTGTCACTTATCTTCTCACTGGACTTGGCTTTCTGCATATGAGTCATTTATCACATCTGTGACCACAAGGGCTGAGCCCATCTCTTCAAATGAGCTTTATCAATTTTTACTTGTTCAAGAAAGTAGACTCTCACACACTGCACAGAGTACTACCTCTCTTGACCCTTCAGCTCATCTTACCACAACTGGTAGCCGTGGTAGAGGCTTTACTCGTGGAGGTCATAATGGACGAAATGGGCGAGGCAGGTCCAACTTTGTCACTCAAGGTGGTAGAACCTTCATGCCATTTGGGCAATCAAACCAGCAGTATAGTCAAAGACCAACTTGCCAAGTGTGTAACAAATCTGGCCATGTAGCTTTGCAGTGTAGATATCAGTTTGATCACAGTTATCAATATGGTGCTCCTCCTTCTTTCTCTGCAAATTTCACAAGCCCAAGCACTTCGGACGCCACATGGTACCCAGACTCTGCTGCAACTCATCACATAACTCATGACTTCTCAAACCTCAACCTCTCCTCTGAACAATACGATGGTAGTGAACAGATCCGTGTTGGTGACGGTTCGGGACTATCCATACAAAATATCGGTGACTCTTCTCTTTCTTCCCCTCCTTCTTCCTTTCTTTTTCGCAACTTACTTCATGTTCCCAACATTACCAAAAATTTAATTTCGGTGTCAAAGTTTTGTGGTGATAATTCTTGTTATTTCGAGTTTTATGCCTCTCATTTTTTTGTGAAGGACATCTCAACGGGGAAGCTCCTCCTCACAGGGTCAATCCGTGATGGCCTCTATGTTTTCCCCTCTGCCATGGCCTCTACTTCTTCTCCATCTGCTCATTTAGGCGAGAAAACATCAGTTTCTCAGTGGCATCATCGGCTGGGTCATCCCTCACTCACTCTGGTTTCTCGCATTTTGCACACAAACTGTTTGAAGTCTTCTCCCACAGCAAGCAACTTCAAATGCACCGACTGCCCTCTAGCCAAAAGTCATCAACTCCCCTTAAAGTTTATCATCATAATCCAGATTAAAATTTTTTAAAGGTGTTTGGGTGTGAATGTTACCAAAACTTACATCCCTACAATAAACACAAATTAAACTATAGGTCAACCTCTTGTCTGTTTCTGGGATACAGTTCTACACATAAAGGATATAAGTGTTTAGACACCAAGACCAATAGACTTTATATCTCACGGGATGTAATTTTTCATGAACATTCCTTCCCATATTCACGAAATTGGACCTTAAGCTCGTTTGTCCAAACAACTGACCAATATTCCTCTCAGGCCCTTCTTCCCATTTTATCACCCTCCATTCTTGGCCCAGGCCCATTGTCCTTTCCACTCCCAATCTACCTTCGTCTTCATCCAGAGCTTCTCCATCCCCTCCTCGTAACCTGCCAAACTCATATTCTCCTTCTCAATCAGTCACCACATCTCTCATTTTGACTCCACCACGTTCACCGATAATTACAAGAGCTCAAACAAACTCTTCTCGTCCCCTCATTTGTATGGATGGAATCATCCCATACCCCCCACGACACTGTCTCACTACCACCGTACAAGTTCCCAAAACCCCTACCAGCTACTCCGCGGCATCCAAAATTCCACAATGGCATGAGGCCATGCACCAGGAATACAATGCCTTGGTCCAAAATAAAACTTGGATCTTAGTTCCTCCTGACCCTTCCCATAATATACTTGGTTGTAGGTGGATCTATCGAACCAAACTCCATGCTGATGGATCGATTGAACGGCTGAAGGCGATGCTAGTTGCAAAAGGTTATGATCATCAACCTGGAATTGACTTTCACGAGACTTTCAGCCCAGTGGTAAAATCTCCCACCATCAGATTGATTCTATCAATAGCAGTTGCTCATGGGTGGCCCTTGCGGCAAATCAACATCCAAAATGTTTTTCTTCATGGAACTCTTCATGATAAGTATTCATGCAACAGTCTCAGGGCCTCATAGATCCTCTACATCCTACTTATGTTTGTAAATTAAATAAAGCCATCTATGGCCTCAAGCAGGCCCCTCGGGCATGGTTTGCCCAATTGAGTTCTTGGCTTCTTAACTACGGTTTCAAAGCCTCTCAAGCAGATCCTTCACTATTTACTCTCAGTCATGGTGATCTTCACATATTTCTTCTTGTATATCAAAGAATTGCTAGTTCGCAGTAAGATGCTGAATGCCAAGCCGATAACGTCGCCCATGGCAGTCTCTTTAAAACTGTCAAAGTTTGATTCACGATGTTTTGATGATGTTACACTTTTTAGAAGCATTGTTGGAGGATTACAATACTTGTCCCTTACTAGGTCCGATATCTCCTTTGCGGTTAATAAAGTGTGTCAATTCATGCACACACCTAAGCTGCCTCATTGGGTTGCAGTAAAAAGAATTCTGAGATATTTAAAAGCCACCATCAACCATGGACTCTTTTTCACTTCCAAGTCTTCCTTCCAGTTGCAAGCATATTCTGATGCCAATTGGGTTGGATGCCCCGACGATCGGAGATCTACTGGTGGCTTTTGTATACTTCTTGGCAAACATCTCATTTCATGGAACTCCAAGAAGCAACGGACTGTTGCAAGATCCAGTACTGAAGCTGAATATAAATCAATTGCCTCATCCGAATCAATTGCCTCATCTAAATCAATTGCCTCATCTGCAGCTGAATTAATTTGGCTTCAAACTCTTCTACGTGAACTTGGTTTGTCTCTTCCTCAAGTTCCAACACTATGGTGTGACAATATTGGAGCTACTTATTTGGTTGCTAATCCCATCTATCACTCAAGAACAAAGCATATAGACATTGATGTGCACTTTGTAAGAGAGAAAATTGCTGCCAAAACACTCAATATTTCCTTTATTAGCTCCAAAGATCAATTGGCAGATATCTTTACAAAGCTATTAGTAGCTGAAACATTCTTTAAACTTCGGATGTGTCTCAATGTTGTTGACACCCCCTTGAACTCGAGGGGGCGTATTAGCATAGAAGAAATTACTGTCAAACCGTAGGCACTGTAGACAATTCTGGTTGTTATTCTCTCAAGTTCTGTAATCGTTTTTTATTCTCTTTTGATTCCTTTGCATCCTGTACACATTGTGGATAAATATATACGGAAATGTAATGGAAAGCACAATAATGAAATTAGGCAAAGATGCCTTTCTGATAAGACTCCTTTTTGAAGTGAAGGTATGCTTTCAACTGTTCTTCATCCTCCCATGCAGTGCCATAGATGCTCTCCAGCATCTGTTTCTTTTCATCTCCTCTCCAGTAAGCACCGCTGCACCAGCAACGGATTCAAGTTCAATAGCCTTCCTGTCAATAATTTCCAATAGATTCAACATGAGGCCCCAGAACAAAAATCCCACTATTCAAACCTTGCAAACCTCAATGTACAAACCTTAGCAACATATACATGAATTTGAAACCCAGCAGCTGTATAAAAAAACGAGAGAGAAATATAGTAGAAATCAAATAATCAGCAAAAGAACATGATTTTTTTTATTTTTATTTTTTAAGAAGAGGACGGAACCCCAATTTTATTGATAACCTTCACTTGTAGCGAAGGAAAATCGTGATTACAATTAGATACCTGGGGGCTACAAATGCCCAAAAAAAGGCCCAAACCCAGGAATCAAAAACACTAAAAATTATGAATCCACAATACAACAATAAACGAAAAATAAAAACCAAAACAAACCTAGTAACAATGGCCACATAACCTGCAAACACAATGTTAGCACCTGCAAGAAAGAAAATTAACAATAAAAACAAACAGAAAAGGTAGAAATAGACATAAAAAATAAACAACGAATCGAAGGAATGCCCAGCTTGTCCAATCTGATTATGCCTCTCAGCATTCTCAGCACTTTCCCAAAGCCTTACCACTCCATTTGTTGACCCATCGCGCCATACTTAGCTAGCCAATCAGTAGCTTTATTTCCCTATTTGAAAATATGTCGAACTAAGCAAACCCTAGCAACCGAAAGACCTAGAATTTCCTCCCAGAAATCTTCCAGATACCAAACACCACATCTTCTATTCTTCAACCACCCCACCACCACTTGAGAATCCATCTCAATATCCACATAACCAATCCCCATGTTCTTACAGACTTTAAGACCATAAAGAAGGGCCAATAATTCAGCTCTATTGTTCGAGCCAATGCCAATAGGAGAAGCAAACGCATGAACCACATTACCTTGGTCATCTCTGATAATACCTCCCACCCCTGAAGGCCTAGGATTATCAAAATTGCTGCCATATGTATTTAACTTGAACCAACCTTGACTAGGTTTCTTCCAGACCACCAATTGAGGACTGCGCCTGAGCGGAACTAAGGGCGGGATACACAAAGACTGTAAAACCTGAGAATCATGTATGGAACAATTTGAAACTTTATGGATGTCTTGACATATCTCCCTAATCCATATGTGAATGGATTGCCAGAGCACCCTGAAGGACTCTAATCGACCCTCCATGCGAGCAACACATCTGCGACGCCAAGAAAGAAAAGAAGGGAAGAGCCCCACAAGAGCCCCCACCTGAGTAGAAGAATTAGCACGTCTAATCCAAGCCTCCACAGTCTTTTTCCAATTGCCATAGACAGGTAACCCAAGAATAGCACCACAATAACGCCACACCTTATTAGCAAAATTCCCTTGGAACAGCACATGATCCTGATCTTCATAATTACCGTCATCACAACAATCACACTTAGACACAATTGGGACACTAATACGACGAAGGCGATCATCAACACTAAAAGCATGATTCCAAGCCTTCCACATGGAGACAGAAACCTTCAGAGGAAGCATCTTGTGCCATACCCAGGTATGTCCCTCCATAATAGAACCCCTGATACGAATACAATCCCAAGCTGATTTGGTAGAAAAACAACCACTGTCGTTCCTAGTCCAGATTAGCACATCAGGCCCCCCCTTGCAAACAGAGAGAGCATCAATAATATCCTCCACATGATCATGCCCCACCAACTGAACTAGCAAATCAATATCCCATGGGTTAGCCAGTTTACAGTCAATAACTTTAAGCATTGGACTACCCATGATCGGAAGTTCATTAAATAAAGGACCCTGATCCCTCCACTTATCATACCAAAAATAAAGATTACCATCCCTAATACGCCATTTCGAATTATCCAAGACTAAAGAAATACTTTTGACAATCATCTTCCAAAATCTTGTACCCTTGTTCATATCAATAAAAGACCAAGGTTTGGAACCGACATATTTACTTTTAAAAAATTGAGCCCAAAGAGACTTACCTTGGAGAAGGTTCCAAGCAAACTTCATGTGCAAAGCCCTTTGCATATCATCTAGGTTGCGTAACCCCAAACCACCTGCTTCCACTGGTTTAGACATCTTGTGCCAAGCCACCCATTTTCTTTTCACTTTCCCCTTAGCCTCACCCCAGAAAAAAGTACTCATCAATCGCTGCAGCTCTTTGATAATGGATTGAGGAACCTGCAAAACTGCAAACAAATGCAAAGACATACTAGAGAGCACATGTCTAAGTAAAATAAGGCGACCTCCTGAAGAAAGAAGCTTCATCTTCCAACCACTAATTTTGTTTTGGACTTTAGTAATCATCTCTGCCAAATGAATGTGCTTAAGCCTCCCCAAAATAATAGGAACTCCTAAATATTTGAAAGGAAATAAACCTTCAGAAAAACCCGTCATACTCATAAGCGCTCTCTTACGACACAAAGAAATTTTAGTAGAAAAAAACATGGCTGTTTTTTCTTTATTGATCTTCTGCCCAGACCATTTCTCGTAAGTGTCTAAGAGAGATAAAAGCTCCTGAATAGATCTAGTGCTACCATTAGTAAAAATCACCAGGTTGTCAGCATACATGAGATAAGAGATTTGGATAGTACCTCTGGCTTGAGAATATTGACCAAATTTTTTATTCATCACACTGTTATGAAGGAGTCTAGAGAGAACCTCTTGAAGAATGATAAACAGATAAGGGGAGAGAGGATCCCCCTGCCGCAAACCACGACCGCCTTGGAAAAAGCCTTTAGAAGTGCTATTCATCATAACAGAATACCACGGAGAAGAAAAACAAGCCCAAAGTAAGTTACATACCTGAGAGGAAAAACCAAAACGACGAAGAACCTCCAATAAAAAATGCCAATCAACCTGATCATACGCTTTAGCCATATCCACTTTAAGGATGATATTACCGCCATGAGACTTCTTATTAAGAGAATGAATCATTTCCTGAGTAATAGAGATATTCTCGAATATGCTGCGCCCAGGAATAAAAGCACCCTGTTCAAGAGAGATAATCTTCGGGAGAATAGTCGTCAAACGATGAACAATAACTTTAGAGCAGATTTTATAGAAGACCAAACAGAGACTGATGGGTCTAAACTTGTCAAAACCAGTAGGCACTTCCACCTTCGGAATTAAGACAATGAAAGAGGCAGAATAGAATCTTGGAAACTGCTTAGACATGAAAAAATTCGAGACTGCTTCCCAGACATCCATCTTCACAATCTCCCAGCAACTCTTGAAAAAACCTGCCCCAAAACCATCCGGCCCCGGAGAACTATTAGTAGGAATAGAGGAAATAGCAGCATAGATTTCTTCCATAGTAGGAGTAGAACAGATACAACCATTTTCCTCCCATGATATAACAAGAGAGATTAAGTAGGAAAGATCTGGAATTTCTCTCAAAGGATCTGCTTGAAGAAAATCAGAAAAATAGTCCACAACACCTTGGTGAATGGCTTCCGGCGATTCAAAAACAACCCCATCCGGAGTTCTCATGTCAGAAATACATTTACGTCTTTTATTAGCCAAGCAAGCATGGAAAAAAGCTGAATTTTTGTCTCCATCTACTTTCCATTTAACCTTAGCCATTTGCGCCAAACTAGTATCCTCTCTACTCCGCCAAGAAGAAAGTTCAGCAACAGCCAAATGAAGCTCCCTATCGGTATCGTCATCCCAGCCTTGAATTAAACTACTCTCCAGCCTCTCCACTTCCTCTTCTAGTTGATTAATTCTGGCAGTAGTATGACCAAAAATCCCCTTATTCCAAACCCGGAGAGCCACCCGGACCTGCTTTAATTTATTAGCAAGCTTCCATAAACCCGTACCGGCTACTGGAACCATCTAGGCTTGCTGAACACAAGCCAAAAAATAGGGTGATCAACCCACATCTGCTGAAACCGAAATGGAGGAGGCCCATAGGAGAAAATATTTTTAGTTAACTCAATATGCATGGGACAATGATCAGATGTCAATCTCGGTAAGTATGAACAAACAACATTATCAAAACAAGAAATGAGGGAGGCATCCAGAAAAACCCGATCAAGTTTTGCCCAACTTCTAGCTAACCCATGCTGTCCATTGCACCAAGAGAACTTGCTACCCGCGGTTTTCATTTCCAGCAAACCACCTTGATGAATCCAACTATTGAACTCTTCCATGGCAGCTCGTGGCCTAGGCCGACCACCCTTTCTTTCTACGTCTAAGCAAATAACATTGAAATCACCTGCAAATAAACAAGGTTCAACCCCAAGACGAGTCGATCCCAGATCCTCCCATAACACTTGCCTTTCTAAACGATTGCATTTGGCATAAATGAAGTTACATAAGAACTGCTGAGAACCCGCACCAACGTGAAGAGAAATAAATTGAGAACTGCTACGCACAACCTGAACCTCTACAATATTTTTCCAGAAAACCCAAATTTTCCCTCCATCTTCTTCATTAGAACAACCCTTATCAAATTGCAAACAATTCATCAGACTTTGAGCTCGATCAAAACTATGAAACGGTTCAAGTAACACAACAATAATGGGATTAAGATTACTAATTAACTTCTTCAAACGACCTCTAGAAGTACCTATACCTCTAATATTCCAAACGAAAATAGAGCCAATCATAGAGATAATTTTGTGGTACGGGTATGAACCCGAGAAGAACTCCTCACTTTTTCAAATTGTTTCTAGTGATATTTCCTCTTAGCAACATCACCCTTAGCTTCTGTAAAATAATCTTTCTCCTGAGGGAGGACTTCCAAAAAACATTCTGGTTCTGGTTCAGACACCGAGTTCTCTTCTAGGCATAAACCATCCACAATAGGTAGAGCTGTTTCATCCTGCACATCCTGCTGTAAAACCCATGACTCGTCGCCCACATGCTCTGTTTCAGCAGCGACCACCCCAGAGAACGTATGAGGGTCATTAATCAACTCATGTGCCACCAAAGGAGCTATCTGTTGGTCCTGCCCACTCTCCGTAACGCCCTCCGGATTGCTTTCTAGTCCAATATCCACAACCAACTGTGCTACGGGCTTGTTCATCAATGGATCCTCTGTTTCAAGCAGATTATCCTGCTGCTCCAGAACCGGAGTTTCTTCCTCCACCAACTTATCTTGCTACAGCACGACTGGAGATTCTTCCTCCACCATTTGTTCCTGCTATTCCACGACAGGATTACTCTTTTTACGAACCCATATTTTCTCGCCATTCAGTCCCTTTAGAACTCTACACGTCCGAGAATTGTGCCCCTGCACCTTACACCTGCAACAGAATGCAGGAAGTGTCTCATAGATGATTTATTGCTTCCGACTCATGGCTTGTCTAGGTGGCCCAATCCAGAAATGAGGAAGAGGCTCTTTAGAAGCATCCATGACCACACAAAGACGTGCTCCATCAGTCCGAGTAACACACCGGGTTGGATTATCACGCCGTATGAATTTACCAATCGGAGTAGTGAGAATACATAAAATAGATTCATGGTAGAAGTTCGGAGGCAAACCTGGAAGTACAAACCAAATCGGAACAAAGGCTGGTTCTTCTTCTTCACTAAAATCAGTTGTCCACTAGAAAGCCCGATAATTCACGCCTTCAATTCGGTCTCTGTCTCATCTCTGTCTCATCGTTTCTTTCTCTCTCATCCGGCTTGTCTCTCAGTTTTCATCTCTCTCTCTCATTAGCTCTCTCTCTCCTCCCTCACCGTCTCACAGTCTCCGTCTCTCTCTTATCTCATCTCTCACTCTCACTCTCACTCTCACTCTCATCAGCTCTCTCTCTCCTCCCTCACCGTCTCTCTCTCTCTCATCAGCTCTCTCTCTCATCCTCTCGGTCTCTCTCTCAGTCCGAGCTCTCTCTCGTCCCTCACCGTCTCTCTCATCCCCGACTCTCTCTCATCCTCTCGGTCTCTCTCTCATCAGCTCTCTCTCTCTCTCCTCCCTCACCGTCTCTCTCTCATCTCGTCTCTCTTTCTCTAATCAGCAGCTCAGCTCTCTCTCTCATCCTCTCAGTCTCTCTCTCTCATTGTCTCTCGCTCGCCTTCTCATTCTCTCATCTCGTCCCTCTCAATTTTGAAGTTTGAAATGCGGAAAGGAAAGGAATGTGGGTTCTATTACGAGGGTATTTTGGTCATTTTATAATGGTGTGGTGATCGCAAATAGTGGCGGATGCGAATATTAACTCATATTTCATACTCTTTGAAGGCCGGACTCCACGCTAACACATGATGGTAGATATTCCAAATAAAAAATACAGTAAAATAATGAAATATGTGGGTAAAAATCTCAACAAAAACTTGAGTTTCAGTAAAATAATAGCTAGTAAAAGAGTTCCAGAAAAAGAAAAAGAAAACTACTAAAAGAGTACATAAACACAATTCCGAAGATAGTATGGTGTGGCTGTACATTGTCTATTTAGAAATCTTTAGTAGTAAATAAGAGATAAATGTAGGGATAATAGATAAATGGAGACACACAGATTTATATGGTTCAGCACTGAGCTTATGTCCACGGGTCGTTTGGAGGGCAAATCCATTATAATATAATAGTTTTACAATCTCATGGTCTCTCATCCTCTTTGTACAATGGAAGTCGAAAATCTATTCTCTGGTGGAGATCTTCTCTCTGGAGCACTCGTCATATGGTTGAAGAAGCTGAACAAGAAGTTGTCCCGAAGTCCCCCTTTTCTCGTTCGGTTTGATGTCTTTTTATCCTCTGCCCATTATTGCTTTATGTCAAATCTCTCCCTCCTTTATGTTACATCTCTCCCTCCTTTATGTTACATCCTCATTTCCCCTATCCCTCCTTTGGGCTGGGCTTGGTAGATTGTATTGGGTCTGTGATATTTTATCCCCTTTAGTTACCCACAATTTTTAAGGTCAATTTTCTTCGAAAGAATGCCTTGAGAATCTTTAAGATTAAATATGCGACAAAGATAATCTGTAGAAAAATAAATTCTGGAGTAGGTCCTTGGTTTTCGATTGGGTTCGTGTTAAGTAAATTCCCGGAGATGTAGTAAACTGATTTTGATGTGAGCGCAAAGCTCGACTTTGGCCAGAGATGAGCTTGACCGCGTTAGGTGCGAGCGCGGGGCTTGGTGAGATTAGCGGGAGGTGTACTCGATCACGTTACATGCAAGCATGAAGCTCGTCTTGGCGAGATAAGTGGGAGGTGTGCTCAATTGCGTTAGGACCAAGCGTAGAGCTTGACTTTTATATGCACGAGAGAGGTCGGGCAGTCAAGTGACTTGCCCGCCTATTGGGTGCCTGGGAGGTCGGGTGATCCTTGACCTTTCCCGCCGATGCAGCGTGATGGGTAAGGTTGGGCAGTCGAGAGACTTGCTTGCCTGTTGGGCGCTTGGGAGGTCGGGCGATCTGTGACCTTTCTCACATGTTGACTCATCACGTGGGAGATCGGGCAATCAAGTGGCTAGACTCGCCTGTTGACTCTCGGTGAGGTATGAGTTGGCTTTGAGTTCATTTGTTTGAACGTTTATCGTTAGTAAAGAGTGTTTATCCTTCCAACGTTTTTGTTTTTGATGGTGTTAACGGATTTTCATCCCTTGATGTGAATTGTTGTTGGCATTTCTATTTTGATATTGATGCTAAAGTTTTTTTGTAGTAACCCGCACTAAGTGATCAGGGTGCCCATCGACCCCCTGGGTTCACCTAAAGCAGTTGTCGAGCCTATCAACTAGTTCCCGAAGCTAACCCCTACGAGGCTTTTTCCCGAAAGTAATTCGCTGGCAATGATTATGGCACGAGTGTAAACACTCAGTGTTTGTTAGAAAAGATGTTGTGCTGGTATAGCTATCCAGGTGAGGGAGGTCGGGCAATCGAGTGGCTGAACCAGTCATGATTTCGTCCGGAGGGAGGCCGTGAGGGAGGTTGGACAGTCAATTGGTTAGACCCACATGTTGACTCTCAAAAGGGAAATGAATAAGGTAGAGCAGTCGAAAGGCTAGACCCACCATGATTTCGCCGTGAGAAAGGTCGGGCAGTCGAATGGCTGGACCCACCAGTTGACTATCAACAGGAAATGAATAAGGTCGGGCAGTCGAAAGGCTTAACCTGCCGTGATTTCATCGTGAGGGAGGTTGGGTAGTCAAATTGTTGGAATTGCCTGTTGACTCTCGGGGAGGTGTGACTTGTCGTTTGTTTGAAGATGCTTGAGCATGCTAAGAAAAATCAAACCAGTTAGTGTAGATAATCTAAATCACAAATGTGAGATTGACAAACCTGGATTGTCTTGTTAGAGCATGGCAAAGGTTTAAGGATCGCCAGTGAACCTGTGGAGAGCCATGCTTTAGAAATATTGAAGATCCGGAGTGCCCGCATGCATGTTAATGCCAAGAAATTCATTTCGATGGATACATATTGAGCCATCCGAGTGGTGTCGTAGTGGGAATATGTATCCAGTGTTTGTGTTGCTCGGGTGAGTTCCAACAAAGTATGTTCTCGGGGTGTGCTGACAGTGGGATTCCCATGGAACCTTAAGGAGTTTGGTGAAGAGAGACTCCAAAATCTAATTTTAACAGTAAAAATAAAGTTTAAGTAGCAAGCTTGAGGGAGACAATATCAGGGCAATGAGGCCGTTGTTTCTGACTTTCACTTGATTGAATTTGTCCCTTGTTGATTTTTCTTTTTCTTCTTCTTCTTCTTCTTTTTTTTTTTTTTTCTTTTTTTTGCTGAGACTGTTTACTATTGGAGCGCCGTGGAGGGTGCCCGCGATGAGTCAGGTTTCTTCTCTGTGGTCGAGGGACTTTGAGCGGCCAAGCGGTGGTTCAGGAGTTAGGTGTCCGAGCAATGGTTGAGGAGCCGAGCAGTGGCTAGGGAGCAGTGTGTCCAAGCAATGGCTGAGGAGTGATGTTTCTGAGTAGCAACTGAGAAGCTGGGTGTCTGAGCAATGGATGAGGAGTGGTGTGTCCAACCAGAGGGGCTCAGGCTGAGAGCGTTAAGGTCGAGCAATTGCTCAAGGCCTATTTGCTTGGTGGGTTGTTGCCCGCTTGTGTGGCCAAGTCAATGGTGGCCAAGCTGCTCATGGCCGGGATGCAGGTGGCCGAGCAGTTTGTGGCCATGATGCTGGTGGTCGTGATGCACATGGCCAAAAGGCACACAACTGAGTCACTCATCCCAACGAGGAGGATATGGTCGATGGGAAAGGTCCCACCGACGTTCTCTATCGCCGAGGGCCAGCATGCCGGTGGCAGAAAGTGCTGGTGCATCCAGTCGTGGCTGCTCGCGACTTTAGCAGCACATTAGCAGGTGGCGAGTCGTTACCCACCTACTGTCTGGTCCACAACGGAGAGGAGTTGGCGGGAGAACTCCCACCGACTTTGTCTAGGGATACTGCGCCATGACTGGGTCCTCGTCGTACCTTGCGGGGTAGGTAGCGAGCTCCCATCCCTTCGGTCGCTCTCATCTCGAGTGCACTAGGTTGCACTGGTGCTCCGACCTCGGTGGCTGTTTGGGAAAGGTGATATCGTGCTAGAGACAAACAATGCCGGCAACCTCGCTGGTGGCCATCAAGTGGTTCACGAGCTCACGGTTGGGTGTCGTGAGCTTCAAACCATGCACCTATTGTTCTTCCATGCACAACATGCACCTCCCCCCTCCCCTCGCCAAATCACCTTGGAGGGTGGATGGCAATCGCCGATGGACCACATAGTGGTCGCTGATCCTACTAACAAGGCTCATGACAGGCTGTTGTGTGCCTCTTGGGTGCACGGCAATGGTGCACTTGTTAGGTGCACTGTGCACAGTCCCCGTGGATGGGGGCCGACACGGCGTAGACAGAAACTGCCAGCAAGGCACGTGGTGGCCGTCGGCGGGTCAAACAGACTCAAGACAGGCTGCCGCGAGCCTCCCAAGTGCATGGCAACATGCACCTGTTGTACACTGTGCACACACAGCTGGAGCGTGGACGACACTGTGGACAGTGCTAAGCCTGACATGTGAAGTTGCACAGTGCTAGGGACTTGGACATGTGCGAATTTGTATAACTAGAGCGATATTTTTGGGTGGGATGCGATAAAGCTACATAGATATATATATATATATATATGTCATATATGGTATTTTGTCTTTGAATACAAATAGTTGTAAACAAACATCAGACTGTTGGTCCAGAAAAGAAAGTGTCCCATTTGATAAGGATGAGTCTAGGATTTCCATTCGATGCTGTTTTCTTTTTTGGTTTTTATTGTGTACATGTAGTGTACGCTAGTTTATTGGCCGTTTCGAAAGAGGGAAAGTGGTCCAAATTCAAGGGCTGGAAACGTTTTGTCCTATAGATTGCTTGCTGGGTCCTTTGGTTATCTTTGATTTCAGATATTTTATAAATAGCAAAGAAAAAATAATCGAATAGTGAATGGCAGTTAATAATAATAAAAAGTAGATAAAAAAGAATAATAAAATAATAAATAATAATAGTGTAAACTAGTCCCCATGATCTATTTTATTGAACGGATAAAACCAAAAAAAAAGAAAAATCAGAGTGACTTATCTTTCGGCGAAATTGTCGTGACCATCTCTTTTCTCTGGTTCACCATATATTAATCCGTGCGGGACCCATAAATTATTGATCAAAATTGAATTGTCATCTTTTTCTCGTTAGATCAGATGGATTATAAATCAATAGATAATCAAATCGCAATTCTCTTTATTTTTTCTTTACCACACTCTACCTCACATTAAACTTTTGCATTGAGTTTCCTAAAAAAAAAAAAAACTTTTGCATTGAGAATTGTTATGCATAGTACATAAGATCTTTAAAAACAAAAAAGCTATATATACGCTGACTTGAGAAGTCTTGATTCAATAAAAGCTTAACTTAAAAATTTAAGTAAAAATAGAAATGGCTAACATAAAGTGTAAAATCAATTTTATAATATTCTTACGTACGTAGATCAATAAGTTTTCATTTGATTATACAAATTATTTTATCTTATTTTATTTAATTATTATTATTTTCTTAAACTCTTACATAAAATATAATAAATAATTTATTTTTTAAAATTTTAAAATAAAACCGATGCCTAACGGTTTAGTTCTAGTTTGAACCTAGACCAGACTACTAAAACAACCGATACTTGAAATGTTTTTTTTTTTTTTAATTATAAATATATGAAACGACGCCATTTCACTTAAGTGAGTGAAACGACGTCGTTTTGGGACTTAGTGTTTGAAAAAAATATAAAGGAAACGGCGCCGTTTCACTTTTGGGTTTAAACACACGCACGCACCAGCTTTCTTCTTCCTCGTTTCTTTCTTCTCCTTTCTGATTTCACACTTCATTCACAGCGCCACCCCACCTCTCTCTCTCTTTCTCACAGCGCACATAGTCGCAGCCACCTCTGTTGCCATCTCTCTCTCTCTCTCTCTCTCTCTCTCTCTCTCTCTCTCTCTC
>QEOT01006447.1:315774-367773 GCA_003123785.1 Pterocarya stenoptera | reverse complement strand
GCTTTCAAGTTTCCGTTTGAAGGGATTTTTCAGTTGATCATATGATGCAATAAATCAAATGGGTTTTTGCATTTTAGTAATTTAATTTCTAATAACGTGGTTTATATTCGATCATTGATGACTCTCAAAGTCTTGGTACAAGTCTCCGACGTCTTCTCAGGAAAATTACACCCACAATTTTTGAGTGCTATAAACGAAGCAAGCGAGAGGGTTCGTATCTTCTTACATGAAAATTCCAAGAACAATTGCTGTCGACCCATGAGAAGTGTGGCTCGGAACGGAAGACTTGTGAAGTCTCGGCCTGGAAAAATCCAAAAGGATCTTGAGTGGAGGACCCGTCTATCACACACTAGGGCGTAACTTCAACTTGACCTTCCAAAGTTGCATCAACAATTTCGTCAAGGGAAATAATGTTGTATTCTCACAAAAGCTGTCGATTCTTTTTGTTTTATTTAACTATTAAGAAATTATTTTTAATATAAATTAAAATATATTTAAAATATATACATAAAATAAAATAAATTATATTTTACACTTCTTGATAAAAATCCACTAAACCCATCGATGGCCCTAACGGAACTCTTTCATCAAATTTCCATTGCAACTACTTTTCCGGGCAAGCTCTGTGAGGCTCACAGTACTTAAAAGTCTACCAAACCAAATAGCTTATAAGGGTACAACAATTAAGAGTGAGATGATTGTGGGACCAAACTTTACACCGTTTTAATTGCTAAAAAGAAAAGTCTACCAAAGTTTTTTCAAGCAATTATATACAAATATCTCTGGTGGGGTAGCATTGTCGATGTCACATAATATTCATACAACTAAGCACACGGCACTCGGTTCGATTTGTGATTGTGACACCAGACCCATTATGTTAATGTTAGGTTGACTATTCTAATTTTATTTCTTACTCATTAAACGTAGCTTACTATAGAAAATTATACGTATGGGGAGGATGAAAGGGACTGTGTAGCTAATGTTGAATCTAGGGGGAAAAAAGAGAGTTAAAAAACTAGCTTCATTTCAGCTACCCAAATTTTGTACCCAGAGAGAAACAGTACATAGATATTCTGCATTAATTTTCCATTTAGCAGATGATGCTGAAATCCATGGCTCGAGCTTTGCCGACCCGCCTGTCGGAGCCCTTCAGAACTCCTAAAGGCATGGACCCCTCTTGAGGTCTGTAGCAAGTCTCAACATTTCGAGGGGTAAAACTGGAGGTCGGAGGTGTCTTCAACGACCTTGAAATCATTAAGGGCCTCCTACAGAGTACCTGACTCCATCTTATTCAAGATCCTAGCTGGGTATGCCACAAAAGTGGTACTGTACTTCGTCATGTTCTCCAACGGACTTTGGCTTCATTTCTGTCGACTGGTCTGCGATGTGCTAGACTACCTCTGTCTGGCTCCTTCACAACTCCACCCTAATGTGTGGAGGATTCTGGTGTGCTGTTGTATCGTATGGCGCCAAGCGCTGGAGGAGATCGACATAGACTACTTGAACCTTACCACTCGAGAATTCCTTCTCACCCATAGCCTGCTGAGGCAAGACGGGAATTGGTGCAGCTTTCACTCACATCAAGGGCAAATGGTTGCTCACCTGGAGTCGTGATTTTCCTTGGTCAAAGATTGGACCTGACAATTTTTCTTCATGTCCCTCAAGGGATGGGAGTTCCCTGTGCGCTTCATCGTCTACAGTGTCATGCACAAGGATAGGTAGGTCCGGCCAATCCCAAGCATGAAAGAGGAGGCTCGGTTGGAGGTTATCCAAGCTTGTATGAGGTTGCACCCAATGGACATTTACACCGACGCCTTGTTGGATGAAGCTAGCATAGGCCGATACCTAGCCCTCTCGGCGCGCATACGCTATGACGACTAGCATTCCTTTTTGGTTCCCAATCCATTAGGATTGCAAGAGGCCTCCTAGCCCGTCACTAGAGGGAAAGGGGAAGAAACCTCAAGCTGAGGAGTCCGTGGATAGTAGCTCAAATTCGTCTCCACCACCCCCTGCTAGGTAGTCCTCCTGGTAGGACGACGTACCTTAGGTCAATCGGGGGGCCCTTCCAGCTCTTCCATTGTCGTGTCTCGGTCGAGATTGTCTCCTGTCGTTGCAAGGGCAAGCTCATCAATCTTGCCAACCTCTACTTCCTGGACTGCTTGCCATTCCACCCCGCTGAGCAACATAGGCGTTGTGGGTGTATGTATTCCAGGGGGTTCGGGTCAAACTCGGGATGACTGAAGTTCCCCAAACCATTGTCACCTCTTCTAGATTGTATCATCCCCTACCCCGCCGGGCAACGTGAGGAGGACCGATATTATCACTCTAGTAGAGGAGGAGCTTGAGTTGTAGTTCTACTGAGCTCTTTTGAAACCTGCTCCAAGGGAGTCCCAGGTTGTTGTTTCGGCGCCTGAAATCGACATAGGGAGTGCTAGAAGGGCCCCTAGATAGACCTAAGGTGGTGTCTTGATGACAAGTGATCGGTGCGGTCACATGCCATCCCCATAATCAAGGAATGAAGGGTTGTTCGTGTTCTCCATTCAATTACCGACGTAGATCTTTAAATGCTAGGTGTCACAGGAAGGTGTGAGTGTCGACGTGTCACGTCTATCCCCTCGACTTGTTTCTTGTGCGGAAGTATCCCCTTTCCTTTACTACAGCTCGTAGGTGGGGCTTGTTGGTGGGTCCTCGGCCCATGGGAGAGGAACAATTGGGCTCTAGATGGGCTTCAATTTCTTATCCAGGCCAACGTAGAGGGGGGATGGGAATATCCCCTCCATAATCATTACTATAAAAGATGCTGAATAAAAATTAGAAGAGGGACACTCCTAAAAAATTCAGATGCAGCTCAAATAGGTCTGCTATTATGAAATCCTTAAAATTAGAAGAGGGACACCCCTTAAAATGTTAAGGACTGCTTTCTCTTGCTAATTGGCAATCGTTGCGATCAGATCATCTCTTCTTTGATCTCTAATTCTCTCGTCATGATTTGGAACGAGTGTATTTTGGACAGTTGGTGCATTGTATTTTCCATGCCGATTTCATAATATATAAGTGGAAAGGAAAGCCAAACACAACAAAACAAAGCAAAGCAAAATTAACGGTAAAAGTTTTATTTTATTTGATGATACAAAGTGCGGCTAATTTTATTTTAATTTTCCAGCGATGCAACAGCTATTACGGCATCTCCAACAAACTTACATTTTTACCAATGAGTCAATAGCTCATTAAAAAAAAAAAAAAAAAAAAATCTTATTCTTTATTTAGAGAAATAATATTTGTAATAGCATGCAAGTAACGCATAATTATTTTAAAAATACTTAAAAAAGAAATTAACGAGGACAGTTGCGGTTGTAATTGTCCCTCTGTTGACCCCTGCAATCTGGCGGGGGTATCAGATGTCTTTTTTCAAGGCAGCTTTTGTACCGGAATTTATCTCTCCCACAAGGATTAACTACACCTTTTCCACTGTTTCCAGAGTTTCCAGCGAATCCCCCTCCTTGCCCGAGCATTCTGCTTACTTCGGAGTCAAACAAGAGCTCTGGTTCGCCCATAGAAAAGGCGCAGTAACTAAGGGATGTGCCATTGTCATGGGTCGAAGCAGATGCTCCACTAGGACGGGCGTGCAGCAAGACCATCAGCGTCAACCCCAGATTAAGTGCTAGAAAGTAACCCAACTTTTGTCTCTGATCTCCGGCCACCATCTTAGCGACTCTGTGCCAGCCCTAGGAGGAGCGAGGCTTGTCGTCCGTGAAGCCTGGTAGTGAATGCGTGACTACTCAAGGCATGGAGCATGATTTATAACCGCGGAATTATCCAATAAATCCGTCTGAGTCACGGTGAAATGACCAGAAAGCCCGTTCGCAAGAATGTGGGGCTACTTTGACTGTCGGCAGGTCCAAAAAGTAAATATAAATACTAAAATTTATTATATGAGAATGAAAAGTCTTTAGCAAAGAATATGTAGAATTAGATAGATTTTGAATGGCAGCCTTTTTATGGTGACTTTTTTTTTTTTTTTAATTTATAACCAGACAATCATTAATTGAAATTAAATAGAGTCCTTATAAATATTGATCTTATCAAACCAAATAGCTTGACTTACAAAAGAACAAAAATCCCACCACATCTCAATATCATTGACACCCCACGCATGTGATCTTGCCAATTGATGATTAGCCATATTACCCAGTCGATTTACATGCAAGACTTAAACTTTTTGAAAACCCTCATCATCCTTTGAATATCTTAAAGTAGAAATTCAAAATCTGTTAGAAACTCAGATAGATTATTTTAAGTATTAACAAGTATCAAACAATTTGTTTCTAACAATAATTTTGGAACTCCCCATTGTGCACATAATTGAAGACCCCTTAACAAAGTTGTTGCCTCAATAAATTCTACAAAAGAAACTCCCCTCTCTACTTTGCTACATGCAACTAAGACATCTCGTTTATGATCCCTAAGAATCACCACAATCCCAGCTAATTGTTGATAAAAAAAAGGTAGCCCCATCCACATTCAATTTTAGAAATTCTGCTGGAGGTGGTTTCCAGCACACATATTTGTTTATATCCTTATGAGAAACATCAAAAACTTGTAACTGTTAATATTCTAATTGTAAAGAAAGAGCATAATTAACCACTACTCGATTTTGCAAACAAACCTACTCATAAATGAATTTATTCCTTCTATACCAAAGAAGTCAAGCAATACATATAAATCTGTTCAAAGCCTCCTCAAAGCCTTTATCTCGAGCCAAATTAGCCAAATTCCAAAAAGATAGTTCAACTTCTACAGTTCCCAGATGAGGAAAAAATTCCAACCAAGTGTTTCTAACCTCTGAAAAGTTAAAAGGGGCATGAGTAGCATCTTCTCGATTTTGAGTACAGAAATCATCTTCTAAAACATGCTTCTTCTTCAAATTCTGATAGGTTGGCAACTTCTCTTGGCAAGCTTTTCATGTGAAAATTTTCATCTTTTGATTCTTATGGTGTTAAAAAAGAACAAGTCATTTGATTCATATCATCACTATGGTCCGTCTTTTCTCCTCCTCAACAAAATAGGAGAAATGATAATTGAAATCATAGAGTATGTAAGTGTTGCACGTTTTTTTTTTAAATGAATAAATATGAAATCTACATGCAAAAAATTAATTTTTTAATAATATATCCCATTTTTTAAAAATAAGTGTGTGATTTTTACATAATTCATAATTGTATCTAGTATTACTCAATAAATAATGCCCAGGACTAGTGTGACTAGGATTTTCTATTGCCCTCCCGTACAAGGAAAATGCTTGGGGTACGTAGTTACGTACACTGTTCCATGCTTACCCTCTTGCACACAGCACCACTCTATACATGCAATTTATTTTATCCATAACCGGATAACCCTTAAACATTTTCTTTTTCTTCGATTACAACGTCTTGCATTAATTTTCCAGTAAATGTGAAATTCTTGTATATCTACAATAGTTGTTCTATTTGTTTGGCTTACTGTAACCATGGGAAATTATACAAATTATCTATGGGTGGGGGGAGCATTGTCAATGTAACAATGTTACGAAGCAATTAAAATTATACTTGTTGTGAGGCAAACAATGCACTAGAGACTTTGGTTTTAGATTTTGTAGTACGAAACTCATTATGTTACATCATGAAACGGCTGTGTTTACTATCTACTGTAGCTAGAAATATTTCTAATTAATCATAGCTTAACATAGAAAATTAAATGCTAAAATAAGTAAAACTACCAAGATTTCTAACTATGAGCTGCCCGAGTCCTCTACCTAAAGAGAAATAGACACGTATCTTTTCGTCTGCAGGGCAACAACATTTGATGCCTATATAGTTCTTTATGCGTTTTTCGGTCCCAACAATATGGTAGATATATAACCTAGTGGTTCTTGTTTCGTAATTAAGACTTGCTTTCACGGATCTTAGGTGTAAAATCCACTATAAATAGCATTTGATACAAGCTCTCAATCCTCAGTACTATGCTCTATACAATTAATCTTATGGAATTTTCTCTATGAGAAAATGGTCTAGGAGTTCTCAGGCTCCTTTCTTCTCCAAAGAACTCGATCTCAGCTAAAGTAAGCCCCCAAAGGAAGCATGCGGATCCATTTTTTTGGTTGTCTCTCCACTCTCTTTTGAGTCTATTCCCCTTTCTTTATGTATTGTCCTCAAACTATTGAACCATCAATCCTACGAGGGCTCTTGGTGGACTTTACACTTAACACTCCCGATCATTTTACCCCCAATAATAACCAATAGGAGATGTACCTTCGTGGATGTGAGGTGTGGACTCCATGCCATCTTGTTGCCCAGATGACTAGCTAACATAAGAGGGGCTGAATTGAGTTGTATTTAAAAATTAACAACTATAAACCAAATGCATAATATTAAATGTGGAGCCTTCGACCCCCACGTGTTATTTTAGTGGAGTTCGTGACACAAGGATGATGACCACACGGATCACGCACCCCAACGACAAGTGCTCAGAGTGTGTACAACATGTAATAAGTGTACAATATAATATTCACAGCGGAGAGATAAAAAGGGTCATTCTTTATTAAGTACCAGAATGGTCAAAACCATAAAATACTATTTACAATAATATTACTGTCATCCGACAAATAATTTAAAGAAACAAATAACATAGGGGAAACAAATCCCATATCGCTGAACAACATATCAGCAATTCATGCCTCCGATGGAGCCGGTCTTTCAGGCTCATAATCAGTCTCTGCATTAAAATCTACGGCACCATAAGACGGAACCGTAGGTAAAATGCCACATAAGATTATGACATCTCAGCAAGTACTTAACCAAAACAATACCCAAGAGAGTTATAATACATTAATACAATCAACACGACCACATACGGTCAAACATGAAGGAACAATTTCCACATCTTTTTTCAAAAATACACATTTAATCACTCACGCCAAAATCCAATTTGGCCCATATATATATCCATTATTTTATTATGTATGCACTACGGCCTCCTCTATGGACCATATGCACACCCTGGCTCTCATTGTCACACCACGGGTAAAGTCCGTGCATGAGAGTTCCTAACGAGTGATGCCCAGTTCCGCGCCCAGCGCGTACATGGCCAAACATCCTCTAACCCCGCCAACGAAAGGTTACGGAATCGGTACGAGAGCGTTACTGTCTCGTTCGTTCCTATCGTCGCCCTGCGACAACTCAGAAGACGTCACCTCAGTCTGTTATGCTCCCGAGTGATCAAAGGAGCTCCACCGAGATAATGCCCCATCTCGGCTTGGGGTCGCGATACACACGTACCCATATAATTAACATCATCAATCTCAGTTTCCAAACAGATAACATGACTTTGTAGCACAATTTATTAAAGACGATAAATATGTATGACAACAAATATTGGATAACATAGTACATTGCTCATTTATATAATATCACAATATTTATAATTATACAGTTTCACAACCAACTACACGCTAATCCCATTCTCCAATCTGGCCCAAGGCCCAAATCCAACATCAAATACAATTTATTCCCAATACTTCAATGGCCCAAGGCCTATTTCAAACCAACAGTTTATACAATTATACTAATGCTATTTTAAACCTAGATGGTCGCATTTTGGAGAATTACTCACAATCGAAGACGAAAAATTCTGGAAGATTGAGCGTGTAGAGGCGTTGCCAAAAGTGGCGGCACAGTGGCGGTGTCAAGAATAAAACAGGACTTTTTGGTGAGTTTTTCTCAAGGAATTTTCAGTCAAAGTGTAAAATGGGTGGAATTTGTACTCTCGACAAGCACCAAAAATCACTAGGAAGTCAAGTGAAGCTCACGGCTTTGGCTTACAAAATTCGAGACACAACTTCAAAACTTGAGGAACTAAGATTTCGGTTTAAGAGGGAAAGATGAACTCAAATGAGAGATGAAAATAACTGAAGAAACTCGGTCTATTTATAGATTGAGTATGGCGGTTCGGCCATCGCAGCACCTGCTGCAAGTGGTGGGTCTAGGTGATAGTAGGTGGTTGTGTGTCTTACGGGTAGTGAAATAGAAAACGGTAGTGTAAGCCATGGAGGAGAGAACGGAGGTGGTGCGGACAAGTGGAGTAGCGGCTTGACAGTGCACTTTGGAATCCATTGCCGAACAACACAGAGACAACACGCAAGCTTGAGGTGGAAGAAGGAGGTGGAGAAAAAGGAAGAGGTGGCCGGTGATGCAATGCGTGGCTAAGGTTGGCGTCGGCAGCAGCTGCTGGATCAAGTAGCAACCAGAAGAAACTAAAAGAAAAGAAGAAGAAAAGGAGGAAGAAGAAGGAGCTATGCACGGCGCAAGGGAGAGAGTGATGAAAACCTAAGTGTTTTCTCCAAAACGGCACTGTGCAATTAAAGGAGGGGCTGGGTTTCATCTTACACGAGCTGGGCCACTCTTATAACACACGGGCTGGGCCCGATTAACACACGCACACAACCAATTTAAAACAATTAAAAACACTACAAATAAAAAGCCCAAACCGAAAACATACCAAAATAAAAATAAAATAAAATGCACAACAAGTAAAATAAATTAAAACTAATAATAATAAGAATAATAATAATAAATTGAATTAAATTAACCAATAATAATAAATAAAATAACTAAGAATTTAGGGATCTCACTTTAAATATGAACAAAACACGAAGCAAAAGTAAATATAAAGAGTAAGGATAAGAGAGAAGCAAACTTAGTATTTTAACGAGGTTCAATTACACTGCCTACATCCTCGCCTCAAGCTATCCCTTGAAAATTCCTAAATTCACTATTCAACCCCCTTCATGTGGAGATAGAAACCAACTATACATTTGAGCAGTACCGCTTCAAAGAATTTGTGTAGAACACATTCTACACTAACAATCACCTTACACGCGGTGATTATTCCATGTGTAGAACACCTTCTACAAGCATGAAGGTTATACATATATTTTTACTTATATAAGAGCTGATGCTGGGTAGGTTATTAGAGAACACTCCTCAATGAGTGAAATGAAAACAATATAGCGTAAATTATATCTCTCTTAAAATGAACAAGGGTTAAGGCTCAATTCGTAGAGATAAGAAATTGAAAGCTTTGAATGAATGTTGTAAAACTTGTAGTTGATGTGTATTGTTCTGATTTTGAAGATCTCAAGTGAGCTATTTATAAACAGATGAGACTTCATTTTCACATTTTAAAGGATTCACATGTCAAAAAGAAGCACCACTCACTTTTTAAAATTTTCAAATAAAAGTTTCTCCTTTTTGCAATTGTCAAAAATAACATCATTCACATTTCAAAATTTTCAAACCTAATATTTTACTTTTTGAATCTGATAAAATGAGCAATATTTACTTTCAAATTCTTCAAACAAAATTATCTACCTTTTGCATATGTCAAAAAGAGCATCAATCCTCTCTCGCCCACTATGAGTAGAGGTTTTTTCTCTTGCCCACTACGAGTTGCCTTTATTTTTGTTTCTTTCTTTATCACTTGTCCGGTTGTGAATATGGCAGAAGATTTGGAAGGATTCTATGGTAGGCTGTCTCTAACGGAGTCTGAGGAAGATGTAGTTCTTGTGGATGAGGAGATGGTCTGTGATACTGTTAGCCGGGGTGAAAGATGTTTGATCATCCAGCTGCTGACGTTGAAACACTATAATAAGGAGGCATTGAAACAGATGCTACGGCAGGTGTGGCGTCCGGTGAAGATGATGCGTATTCAAAATTTGGATTCCACGTTTCTAAATGCCGAATTTGATGATGTTAAGGATAAAGAGAGGGTGGTCAGGGACGGCCCCTGGACTTTTGATAAACAATTGGTCTTAGTGAAAGATTTCGATGGTGCTCAACAAACCCAAATGTTGCATCTCACTGAGGCTTCGTTTTAGGTCTACGTTCATGATTTGCCACTGATGGCCCGTAATGAAAATGTGGGGAATTTGGTTGGTAGTGCTTTGGGTACTGTGGAGGAAGTTGATCTGCTTGATGGGGAGGTTGCATGGGGTGAATATTTACGGCTTTGGGTACGGTTGGACATTACGAAGCCATTGTTAAGGGGAAAGAAACTGTGCATTGGAACGAGTGTGCCTTATTGGGTACGATTTTCGTATGAGCGTCTGCCTGATTTCTGCTATGTCTGTGGGAGACTTGGTCACTCTCAACAAGACTGTGATCAACGAGGAAGCTATGATCAGCAACAGGGCCCTCTGCCTTACGGCCAGTGGCTGCGCGGCATTGGTCGTGGGGGTAAATCTATGGAGGGTTTCGGTCGTCAGTCACCAGCTACGGCGGAGGATTCGTAGGCATCCAAATCCCGCAAATTACGTAACGTTCATGAGACAGTTACGGAAATAGAAGTTACGACACCAGTTGCTGCTGATGTTTCGGTTACTTTCAACAATTCCACTAAGGCAAGTGTTTCGGTTGAGCGGAACTTGCGGGATTGTGGTATGGAAATCATTGAGAAACGGTTGGAGATGACTGATGAAGCGGCACGCAATCATCGAAGGGATGCTATTGCGAAATGGTGGAATCGTTGGGGGGAGTGAGTGCTAATTCTATGGGCTGGGCTTTGGATGATACTCGTGGGGCCTGTGATCGCAGTGGGAAAGGGGTGGGCTTTGTTCTGAACGAGTCGGGTTTAGGCCTGGAAGGCTTGATAGGGGTGCCTGACCTAATTAAGGAGTCCCGTAAATGGAGGAGAAAGCATAAGAAAGGTTTTCCTTCAGAGAATGGTGGCCCTATTTCGGGTGAAACTCGTGCTGCGAAGAGAAAAGCCCATCTTTCCTCACCGGAAGTAGGTTCTTTGGGGGAGAAAAGGCAAAAACATGTGGGTATTTCGCCGGATGGAGGTGATCAACTCCATGATGTCCCGATTGAGGTATCAGCAGTGGCTAGAATCCAGCCCTGCTGGCAGCCACGAAAATGCTTTGTTGGAACTCCCGTGGGCTTGGGAACCCACAGGGAGTTCGGGCTCTACGTGACTTGATCACGACAGAGGATCCCAGTTTGGTCTTTCTTCAGGAGACTAAGCTCAAGGCTCGTGCGATGGAAACCTGTAAGTATAAATTGCGTTTTAATCATTGTTTTTCGATTGATTTTGTTGGGAGGAGTGGTGGATTGGCTTTGTTGTGGAGAGGGGATGTGTGCATTCGTGTTCAGTCTTTTTTGAAAAACCATATTGATGCTTTCATTAAGGAAGGGGATATGCTTGAATGGAGGGTTACGGGTGTTTATGGAAATCCAGAAGTGCATAACAGATCTGTGACTTGGAATTTAATTAGACGGCTTAACTCTGGGGTTGATGGTCTGTGGCTTGTAGGGGTGATTTTAATGAAATACTACACTCCAATGAAAACAAAGGGGGTCGTCCTCGTTCTGAAGCTCAGATGGATGCTTTCAAGAATGTACTTCTTGATTGCTCTTTGAATGATCTGGGTTTTAAAGGCCCAAAATTTACATGGCGTAATGGTAGAGAGGGTATTGGCTGTATTTCTGAGCGGTTGGACAGGTTCTTAGGTAGTACTCAGTTGTTTTCGTTATTCCCTCAGTTTGTGGTTCGACATGGTGCTGTTGCTCATTCAGATCACCTTCCTGTGTGGTTTGATACTGAAGAGATAGTTGTTAGGGGAAGGAGACCCAAACAGTTTCGGTTTGAAGCAGTGTGGGTGGGTGAAGAACACTGTTCTCAGATTATTGATAGTGTGTGGAGTCAGGATGTGGATAGGGGTAGTATGGAGGGTGTGATGGGATGTTTGAAATGGTGCAGGTATGAGTTGTCCGAATGGAATAAACACTATTTTGGAAATGTGTTCCGAAAGGTAAATGCTGCCAGAAAAAATTTACAGCAAGTCCAGGCAAGGGACTCGTTGCAACCTGATGGTCAGGGGCTGATTAAAGCTAGACATGGCTGCAGTTATGGCTTGAGCAAGAGGAAGTGATGTGGAGCAACGATCTGGGGTTCAGTGGCTTCAAGAAGGAGATCAAAACACCCGTTTCTTTCATACTCAAGCTAATGGTAGGAGAAGAGGAACTTCATCAAAGGGCTGAAGGATGGTTAGGGTATCGTAAATCGTAAAGGAAGGAAAATCATGAGATAAACTCATTGTGGACTCTTTTTCAGAACTATTTTCCTCTACTCCACAGAGGTTTCAAGATGAAGTCATGGCATGTGTGCCCCGGAAGGTGACAGCAGAGATGAATGCAGATTTGTCCAAGCCTTACAATGCAGATGAAGTAAAGGTGGCGCTACAACAAATGCATCCTACCAAGGCACCAAGTCCGGATGGTATGTCTCCACTTTTTTTTCAAAAATATTGGCACATTGTGGGTAGCTCTGTGACATCTGTTGTTTTGCATACTTTGAATTCGGGTCATTTACCAAGAGATCTTAATCATACGTTCATAAGCCTCATCCCAAAGAAGAAAAACTGTGAATTAGTTTCTGACTTTCGCCCAATTAGTCTTTGCAATGTGGTATACAAGTTGGTCTCTAAGGTCATTGTTAATAGGCTCAAGGTTCATCTACCTGCTGTTATTTCAGAATCTCAGTGTGCCTTTGTAGGGGGTAGGCTGATTTCAGATAATGTGTTAGTGGGATATGAGTTGATTAATTATCTAAGGCATAAAAGGTATGGGAAAAAGGGTTTTATGTCTCTTAAATTGGATATGAGTGAGGCCTACGACCGTGTTGAGTGGAGTTTCTTAGAAAAAATAATGCTCAAACTTGGTTTTGACCCAAGCTTTGTACAGTTGATTATGTGTTGTGTGACAACTGTCTCGTTCTTTGTTTTAATCAATGGTGAGCCTCATGGGCCTATTACTCCTTCTCGACGAATTAGGCAAGGGGACCCTCTATCCCCTTACCTTTTTCTTTTTTGCACTAAAGGTCTTACTGCCTTGTTAAAGGATGCAGAGAATAAAAATGTATTAAGGGGTGTTAAGGTTTGCCAAGGGACTCCCATGGTGAGTCATTTGTTGTTTGCGGATGATAGTCTAATCTTTTGTAAAGCAAATGTTCAAACTACAAGTCATATTTAGAGGGTACTTGAGAAGTATGAAGAGGCATCGGGACAAAAAGTGAATAAGGAGAAAACTATTGTGGTCTTTTCAAAAAATGTGGATGCTGGGAAACAACGGGAGCTACTGAATTTGTGGGGTGTTAGGACCTTCGAACAATATGATAAATATCTTGGGTTGCCAAATATGGTTGGAAGATCCAAATCTATTGCGTTTGCTGATATAAAAAGGAAAGTTTGGAATAGATTACAAAGCTGGAAGGGTAAGATGTTATCACAGGGAGGAAGAGAAGTTCTTATCAAAGCAGTAGCTTTATCTATTCCCACATACGCTATGTCATGTTTTAAGTTACCTCTGGTTTTATGTAGGGAATTGGAAGGGATGATGTCTAGGTTTTGGTGGGGGCAGAGGGACAGTGAATAGAAAATGCATTGGTTAAGTTGGAAAAACCTACATGTGTCCAAATTCCGAGGAGGCATGGGGTTTAAGAGTATACATTCTTTTAATATGGCATTATTGGCTAAGCAAGGATGGCTGATTCTCCAAAATGAAGGGTCTTTGTTGCAACGGATTTATAAAGCTAAATATTTTCCTCATGGAACTTTCTTTCAAGCAAAGGTGGGTTTACATCCATCTTATGCATGGAGGGGGATCATTGAAGCAAGAAAGTGGCTAATAACCGGATGTCGATGGAGGGTAGGGAATGGCTCATCAATCTCTATTTGGAATGACCATTGGGTTCCAGGCCATCCATGCTTAAGGAGGCATGCTGCACTTGAGTTTCCTGCTTCTCAAGAGAATGCAACTGTTGATAGTCTTATTTGTCAAGACACAAGAATGTGGAAAGTTGTTGATATTAGAGCTCTCTTTGATCCAATAGTAGCTGAGGAGATTCTGAAAATTAGATTGCCTTTTCTACCTTATAGAGACACATGGCTCTGGTCAGAGGAAGTTAGTGGCTGTTTTACTGTCAAAAGCGCTTATAAGATGATTCAAGCTTCAACATTAAGGGACATGGCTGAGTCCTCCAGATGGGTGCATGATATGCAACTATGGAAGAAGCTTTGGGAGATGAAGGTGCCACGGAAAATAAAATCTTTTGCTTGGAAAGCTTGTAGGAACATTTTGCCTACAACTACAAAGTTGAGATGTTGGCATGTTGGGGTGGAAGGAGGATGTTGTTTTTGTGATGCTAGAGAAGCAGATGTTGGTCATGCCTTATTGTTCTGCCCTCAGATAAAAAGTTTATGGCAGAGGCTGGGTCCTATGAGGGTGAGGTTCCAACCAGCAAGGAGTTTCATGGATAATGTGCAACATGTGCTGCGGGTTGGTAGTGAAGCTGACTTTACTATGCTGTTTGTAGTATGCTGGGGCATGTGGTATCGAAGAAATAAATCGCAGATGGAAAATACACTCATTACACCTGAAGCAGCTGCTAATATGGTGATCTCTATGTATAAATCTTTCTCAGATGTACAGACTTTGATTGCTGAAGCCGTGAAGCGGCTATGCAGATGGCAACTCCCTCCTACTGGTTTCTTGAAGCTTAATGTTGATGGGGCGATTTTCTTGGAACTACGAAAGGCTGGGATTGGGATGGTATTACGTGATAGTCATGGCAGCGTGGTGATGGCAGCTACTGCCTCTGAAAGTGTCGTCAATGGCCCAATTACCATTGAGTTACTTGCAATTTTTAGGGGGTTGCAACTCTATCTTCCTTTGGGTATTCCTAACCTCATAGTTGAGTTTGATTGCTTGTTGTTCATTAATGACTTGTAGGGTGAATGAGAGTCTTTCTTGGCTGGCGGTAACTTGATTAGGGAAGTGAAGAATCTGTTGAGTTTATTCCAGGTAGTGAGATTTGAGCATGTAAACCGAATGTGTAATGGAGTGTCTCATACTTTGGCTAGATATGCATGGAATGTGATGGATATTCAAATGTGGTGGGGAAATGTTCCAGATTTTGCTGGTCATGCTATGTGGTTTGATCATGCAGTTATGTAATATTTACAGATTATGAATGAATTTGTCAAAAAAAAAAAAAAAAAAAAAAAAAACATCAATCACTTTTCAAAATTTTCAAACCTAATCTTTTACTTTTCTCATATGACAAAAGGAGCATCAATCACTTTGCAAAAATTTCAAACAAAACATGCCTATGTGAAAGATGACAATCAATCATATTTCAAAAATTCAAATTTCAAATTTTTAATTTTCAAATATAACATGCACATGTGAAAAATGCAATTTGATGTTTTATGAGAAAAGATTAATTTTGAGCCTTAATCCAATATCGAGTTTTTCCAAGAGATGTGCAAAATTACTCTAAGAGCTTTATTTGTAAGTTTGTTCACTTTCTTGCTCATACTTGATTCGTTGATGTGCTTGGCTCCAATGTGTAGACAACTTAAGCTTAAGACTCCTATATGCTCGTATTTATTCGTTATTATCAAAATCCATACGTAGATATATATAATAATATGATGCTTGAAATCTTGGGTTCAACACATCTAAATAGGGAAGCCGATAAATCCCTAAATGAGGATGTGGACGATGAGAAAAAATCTCTTAACCAAGGAAGTCACAGTAGTGATTTCCACTATAGTAGGGCACTAAGCAATATTGCAGCCTACAACCAAAGTTACTCGCCCGTATGTGAGCTTCATGTCATGTGCGTGAAATATTCCAATAAAAATCACAATCAAATTAACATTA
Source organism: Pterocarya stenoptera (assembly GCA_003123785.1). Classification (NCBI taxonomy): domain Eukaryota; kingdom Viridiplantae; phylum Streptophyta; class Magnoliopsida; order Fagales; family Juglandaceae; genus Pterocarya; species Pterocarya stenoptera. The sequence continues at coordinate 352,018 of QEOT01006447.1, read as the reverse complement.
AAACAAAATTAGTTTGAAGTAAGGTACGAAATCTTGCTTTTTTTTAAAGGGATTCAAGTCTTCTGGAGTGTACAAAATTCCAAATAGTGCAATAGACCTCCTCTTGACTTGTCTCCTCCAGGATACAACAACCAATTGATTGTCGTATAGCTCAAACCAGCCCTGCATAAGTGGTTGAAACCAAAACTCCACTAAACAAAAAACACCTCTCTTATGTCTGGAAAAATCTCAAAAGTATCTACCTACTTTGCTTTTTTTATTTCAATAACTTCACACTATTTCTCCATACATTCAATAAATAAAAAAATACCATGCACGCTGGACGCAGATTAGCAGGCCACTTGTTGTGCTGTAGATTAGGAGGCCACATGCAACGCAAGTAGGAACCGCAAGTGATGAGATAGCATCTACAACATCAAATGATGACTCAACAGAGTCACCTGATGTAGTTTATGAGAGTAACTTAAATGATGCTCCTGTGGTGGAAGCTGTGATCATAAACCCCCCTGGTGAGCTTGGTAAGCACATTCATATCGCCATTCTTTGAAAATTCTTTCAAATGGAACATGATGTACATATTACTGATAATAATGATGTAGATATTTATATTAAGTAGTATGTGAAGAACTTGTTTGTATTGTGTTCTTATATGTAGTGCAACCAACAAGGAAGCAAGCTCGTCGTGGGCTAGCGAGAGAGAGGATGTTTACGAACCTTTGTTCTATGGGACCCCTTGTGCTATTGATTCTTGAGGGACATACCTCACCCTAATGTGATAACGCAAAGATTTATAGTTGTCGAGTGACATGGATTGTGAAGTACCACGCAAACATGATGCTTGCAAGTTGAAGGTTTGTTCTAGATGAGGAGGAAGAGGAACTAATTCAGCATATACGGGTGAATATAGTCACGCCTATTTTCAACAAATAATTTGTGAGCATAATATTGTTGCTTTATCCCCCACAATAGTTGCTTACATTACGTTATCAGGTCGATTTCATCCTAGATTGGGAGAACCGAATCATAGAGAATATGTAGAATTACAGCTACAAAGTAGTTATAATGCTTTTAATCATCAACTGTACTTGAAATATAAGAGAAGCCATACACATGCAGTGGCCTTAGCAAAAGGGTCAACAATGGTGAATGCACCATTGTAGGAAAAGTTTTGTGACCAATGGATATCTCTTGCCTTTCAGGTAACACATTGTTAATGTATATCGTTTTTAGGTTTAGTTTAAATAAATTAGATAGGTGGTAATAATGTCCCAATTCCAGGTTGTATATACATTCGTTGTTTTGTTAGGACTGAATTCGTATGGAAGACATGTTATGCATTAACATTATATGATGGAAAAAAGTACAAATTTTGATTAAGTATACTAATTCATCTCCATGGTTTGGATGACCTAGAAATCATTTAGTCAAAATAAGATGAATAGGGAGAAGGTACAAACAAATCATGTAGCCGAGTAGAGTCTCCTTTTAGAAGAGTAAAGTTGGCTTCTTTTTCTAAGAGAGGGCGATTCAAGAAAGCTCCAAGAAAGTGAGAGGTGTTTCAGAGAGTTTTTTTGTCGCAGGGCTGCATGGCAACAAGGCCATAGAGGCAATTCGACGTCCCTACGTTGAAATTTTCTTTATGGTTCCTCAACCAATTCCTGAGATGCCCGTTGCTTATCGTGGGCCAAAATATGTGGATGGGGAACTCTGTTTTCAGTTTTCTAAGGAGGAGATTGCACGATCTGCTAAACCTTTCCAGTTCTCCATTGTCCTAAAATTTCCAAAACAAAGACCTTCTTTGGACGCTATCAAATCTTTCATCAAGAACCATTGGGGATTATCGTGCATGCCGATTGTTTCTACCATGAGGAGACAAGAAATGTTTTCATCCGGTTGTCAAACGAACCAGATTTCTTGAAAGCCCTCTCTCGTGAAACCTGTGAGGTAAACGAATCTCAATATCGAGCTTTTCACTGGAAGCCTGATTTTAATGAAGATGAGGAACCTTTGCTGGTTCCGATTTGGATTATATTGCCAGGGCTTCCTCCGAATTACTACCACGAATCTTTTCTAAAGATTCTTACTGCTCCGATAGGCCGGTACATTCAAAGGGATAATTCTACGAAATGCGATACTTGTACTGATGGTGCACGCTTGTGTTTGGAGATGGATGCCGCGAAGGATCCAATTAATTATTTCTGGATAGGGATGCCAGGGGTGGGACGAAAATAGGAAGTGATCTATGAGAAGCTCTCGGCGTTTTGCTCTAGTTGTAAGTTACAAGGCCACAATGCATGTACATTCCGGTTAAAGGTTCAAAATAATGGAGAAAAAGTATGGGTTCATAAGGATGCCAAAGATATAGATTCTAGAATAACAGAGAAAGTTCTTGGGCAAAAAGATATAGATAAAGGTAAAGGTGTGATGGTTGTTTAAGGTAATATAGAAGGTAATACGATGGAGATGGTAAATCCACAGATTGAGGAACTGGAAGATCATGCTCTTATTCCTAATGAAGATGGTCTAAAGGATGGACAGTCTGTCCCTATACAAGATTCAGAAATGGTCAGCATAAATGAGGATAAACAAAGTGAAGAGCAAATGGCAAAGGAAAGGGGTTATGAAGTGGAGGAGGTTGAGGATGATTTATTAGATGAACCGATGGAAAAAAAGGAGGTAGCTTTGGAAACAGAGGACTTGCCTGGAAAATCTGGTGGGGAAAATCGAACCATGAGCGATACTATTTTGGAACCTGATATGGAAGTAAATATTGAAAATTTTTCAAAGCAAAAGGACTATGCCACTGAAAATGAGGGAGTGGACGTCAAGAAAAAAGGTGTTCGAAAAACTTTTGATAAAGTCTATAGTTCGACTCTAGTGTTAGCCCGGCCTAATAAATTTTCCTTATGATTGGTTTGATTTTAGCATGGAATATTCGCGGTCTCGGAACCTCTCGAGGTAGGTTAAAGAAATTGGTGATGAAAATGAAACCGAAACTTGTTGCGTTAATGGAACCATTTGAAGCGGCTGATAAGATGCAAGACTTGTGTCGTAGTTTATGTATGGATAAGTTTATCATGAATGAAATGGAGGTTGGTAAAATTTGGGTGTTATGGCAAGATGACATTTTAGTACAAACTGTTTTGTGTAGAGAGCAGTTCATGTTACTTACGCTAGTAGCGGGTGCTATAAATATTCTTTGTTGTTTTGTGTATGCGAAGTGCAATATGGTTGAGAGAAGAGATCTTTGGGTGCATTTAAATGACCAGGTGATTGGTTTGGAACCTTGCTTTATTATAGGTGATTTTAATATTATTAGAGAGGATTCAGAATGTAGGGGTGGCAGACCTCGACCAAGAGCAGCCATGGCAGATTTTAATTCCTGGATTCAACACTATGGTTATATTGAAATGAGGTCTTTGGGAAGAAGATTTTCTTGGTGTAATGGGCAGAGTGGACTTTCGAGAAGTTGGGCAAAATTAGATAGGTGCTTCTTGAATACTAGCTGCTTGACTAGTTACTCGAATGCGTCACTTAGTTATTTACCGAGGTCTACATCGGATCATTCTCCCATGTTCATAGCATTTCAAGTAGATCCTTTCAATTATGGTCCTTCGCCATTTTGATTCCAACAAATGTGGATAAAGCATCCAGATTTTCTGCCATTTGTGAAAGGAATATGGCAGGAGGAAGTGGGTGGTACGGGTCTTTTGAAATTGGCATTAAAATTGAAAAAAGTAAGGGGAGCGTTAAGAGTTTGGAACAAGCAGATTTTTGGTAGAATAGAGACTCATTTACAGTAGATACAAGCTCATATCGATAATTTGGAATTAGTCTTATAGCAGGAATGGGATATGGGTATTAAGCAAGAACTTGTGAGAAAGCATGTGGAGTTAGCAGATTGGAGGCGCCAAGAAGAGACTAGATTGTTACAAATGGCAAAAATTAAATGGAGTGCTGAAGGACACCAAAATTCAAAATTTTTCCAAGCTCATTTAGCCTACAAGAGGAAAAAGAGAGTCATGGAGATGTGGCTTCAAGATGGAACTTACTTGCATTCTCCTGAAGAGATTCATTTAGGAGCGGTTAATTATTTTTCTACTTTTTTACAGGAGGCTCATGAGAATTCTCCAAATTTAGGCCATCTCATTTCACTGGTTATTGTAGTGGAGGAAAGTGCAGAAATATGTGCTATTCCTTTGATTGAAGAAGTGAAATGTACGTTGGATTCTATTCCATCTAATAGTGCCCTGGGTCCCGGTGGTTTTGGAGCGGGTTTTTTCAGAAGTGTTTGGGATATCATCAAAATAGACAGCATGGCAGCGATAGAAGAATTTTTTCGATATGGTAAATGACCTCATTTTTATTCTTCTTCTTATGTGGTATTGATTCCGAAAATGGATTCGCCAACTGGCTTCGATAAATTTCGACCTATAAGCCTTTGTTCGGTGTTTTACAAAATTTGTTCCAAGGTGATTGTAAATTGTTTGGCATCTCTCCTCCCAAAAATCATATCTCTTGAACAAGGTGCTTTTATCCCTGGTAGAAGCATATTTGAAAATATCAGTCTTATTCAAGAAATGGCTCATTCAATTAACAACAAGATACATGGCTGGAATGTGATTTTAAAAGTAGATATGGCCAAAGCTTATGACCGTGTTGATTGGGACTTCCTTTTGAAGGTGCTTAGAGCTTTTGGTTTTTCAAATACAATTTGTAGTTTGATTGTCGAGTGTATATCTGCACCTTGATATTCTATCTTAATGAACGGTACAACGAAAGGTTTTTTCCGAAGTGGACGAGGATTGCGGCAGGGGATCCTTTGTCACCGTATTTGTTCATTATTTTGCAAGAAATTTTATCTCGGCTTATTAAGCAAAGCGTTGCAGATAAGATTTTTGGCCAGTTTTCACAAGCTCGAGGGACTAGTTTGATATCTCACTTAATGTATGCGGATGATGTGGTCATTTTCACAAATGGTAGTCAGAATTCAATTCATTGTTTTTTAAGAATATTGGCAACATAAGAGAACTGGACTGGTCAGTTGATCAACAAAGAAAAAACAGCTATGTTTCTTTCGAATAAAATTTCTATAGCTAGAAAAAGAAACCCCAGGAGATTGATGGGATTCTCGAAAGGATAATTCCCTTTTAAATATTTGGGAGTGCCCATTGTTACTAGCAAACTAAAAATTGTGGACTTGGAGGAGTTGTTGATAAAGATGCAGAAAAAAAATTAGTGGGTGGAAAATGAGACTTTTATCGAGGGGAGGTAGAGTGATTCTATTGAGGCATGTACTATCGAGCATGGCTATGCATCTACTTGCGGTCTTGCTGATCCCAAATCAGATTACTTCGGCTCTCAATCGTCTTATGAGCTCTTTCTTTTGGGGGGAAAAAGATGGAAGAGGAAAGAAAAAATGGGTGGTCTGGGAAAAAATTTGTAGGCCAATAGGAGAAGGAGGATTGGGAATTAGAACTCTTGAGGAGATGCAAAAAGCTCTACGGTAAAATTTGCATGGAAACTAATGCATGAGAATTCGCTTTGGGCAAATTTTTTTCGAAAAAAAATATGTTGCAAACAAACCTTTATGTTACTTGGGCCTCTATAGGGTACAAGGTTTTGGCGTATGATTGTTAAAAATATTCCTAATGTTTTGAATTGCACCAAATGGAGGATTAAAAATGGCAATGTTTTTTTCTAGTATGGTAAATGGTTGGAGCAGGGTTCTCTTGCTGAAACTTTTCAACTGGTTGAGTAGCCTCTTTTAAAAGTCAGAGATTGTATTCTGGAAAATGGTTGGGATATGGCACTCTTAGAAAGGTTGGTGGGTACTGATATGGCAGAAAATGCCATCAATGTGTTAGCAAAATGTAAAGAGGGAGGAGACATATTGATCTGGACCAAAATTGAGAGTGGCTTCTTTACAACTAAATCAAGTTGGGAGTGTATTTGGGTAAGAGGTCTTATGTTGGAGGGGCATAAATGGATATGGAATCAAATTCTCCCAAAAAAAAATTATGTGTTTATGTGGTAGGCATGGCATGGTGCTCTTCCGGTGGATGACAAAATAAGGCATATTGGAATCCCTGTGACCTTGAAATGTAACTGCTGTAGTCAAGGGAAGTATGAAGATATTAATCATGTTTTATTTGATGGGGAAGTTGCAACTAAGATTTGGAAGAAATGTGGCTTGCTACTTGGGTTACCGATTGGAAGATCTTGGAGGGAAACTTGTATAAGTTGGTTTCGAAGGGCTTCTAACTCCTCTCAAACAGGAGTCATTCTTGGATTATTGCCTACAGTCATTTCTTGGAGATTATGGGGCAGATGGTACGTAGCTCGTATGGAGGATAAATTGGAATCAGTTTAGACACTATGGCACTCTATTAAACACTGGGTAGGCGTACTCGGCCAAGGGCTTTCTAAATTTAAAAAGTTCTCCCAGATTGACTCTTACATTCTTCAAAGCCGCAATATTCTTTCTATTCCTATTCAACATGAATCTATTAAGCTCATATCCTGGTCTAAGCCAACACAAGGGAGATTTAAGTTAAACACGGGCGGAAGTAGCATGGGAAATCCAGGAATTTCGGGAGCTGGAGGGGTGATTCGGGATATGCAGGGGTCTGTGTTGTTGGCTTTCTCCATGAATTTAGGACATGGTGATAGTAACCGAGCTGAATTACGGGCTCTATTGGAAGGTGTTAGATGCTGTAAACAATTACGTCTGAATTCTGTAGACATTGAAACTGATTCAAAAGTCATCCTCTCGTGGTTGCAGAAAACCAAGTGCAAAATATGGTATTTGGAAGATTATTGGGAGGAGCTTCAAGAGTTGTTACAAACTATGGATGTCAGATTTTCACATATTTTTAGAGAAGGAAATGCTGTTACAGATTGGTTAGCTCAATGGGGTGCAAGAGAGGGAGATGCGGAATGGAGGAACGCCTGTGAGTTTCCGTTTCTGCTGCGGGGCTTGATCAAAGTTGATAAATGGGGTCTCTCATTTGGTCACCAATCTAATACAAAAAGCTGAGAGCTATAAAGACAAGTGCGAGGAACTCACAAGGGCATTGGAATTGGTTATGGAGAAGCAAAAGCTCTACGAAGAATGCATGAGCCTGAGGTTGGCCCAAATGGAGTCTCAAAGAGAATCTAGAAGTTATCCGCATGCAACTTGATGTATTTCAGAAAGACATGTTGCGAGTTTTGGCCACAGGTAAATATGTACAAGTTTTGGGAACATATGTTATTTTGCACATGGTTCATGAGATATTTTAGAGACTAGTACTCTTTTTGGTCTTTCTCCCATATTTGGCTATGTTTACAGTGGATAGATGCATGAGAAGAAAGAGCGGATGGAATTATTTTGATAAGTGAGAAAAATGATGTAAATATGTGGTTGACAATGCCCGATATAGATTATTTTGTAAATGTGACATTTCTAAAGTTGGACTTAATGTTAGTTAGGTGATGCATGTTAGAATTAGTGTTGAAATTTAGGTTAAGGGAAGAACTACATTTGTATGCAACCGTTTTTTGGACTATATATATAGGGCAGTTGCATATTAATGCTTTTGTGTGGCCGAGCATGAATGATTTCCTTGATATTGTAATGGACATCAATGAAATGGAGTATTTGGAGTGCTTGTAAGAAGGCTATTGTGCTATAAAATTAATGAAATGCATGTGCTTGTAGGCATGTGATTGTGGAACTAATGATATATGTGGAGTGCTTGTAGGCATGTGCTTGTAAGAACTAATGATGCATGTTCTTGTCCACTATATGTTTAAGTATGATATGTTTGGATTTGCTAATGATATAATAGATCATGTGAGATGAGATTGTAAGAGATTTGGTCAATCCAATGGTGCATTTCAGGTTGTAGACGATTTTTTTTACAAGGCCATGACATTATGTGTAGTAGTTGTCCAGTGAGTTTAATTACATTGTGAGATAATGGACAATAGGTATATAGATGATTCCTTGAAAGTTTGGTCATTTGGTACTCCTTTAAATTGCAAGCCAATTTAGAACCCAACTCCAATTAAATTACCAAAGCCAAACAAAAATAATTGCAATGACAAATTTGACAGATTTTGTGTATTTGCAACGGCTTGCTTATGTTGCAATACAAATTAGCTGGTCGCAATATACTTTTGCAACGAGTTTTATTTGTTCCAACTTCACAATTTGCAAAGAAAAAAATTCATTGCAATAATGTTCAGTACTTTTGCAACGAAAGTGTTTCATTGCTGAAAACTATTTGCAAAGAATGGACATTGTTGGAAATGTTGATTTGCAATAAATATATTTTGTTGTTGTAATGATGATTGGAATGAGTGTAAGGCCCTGTTTGGATACTAGCGAGTCCTAAATCGATTGCAAATGATGTTTTCCAACGAAATACATTCGTTTGAAAAGTCTTGAAACTTTGTGAACTACATATGCAACGATATGCATTCGTTGCAAATGTATTTATGCAACGAATCAGTTCGTTGCAAATGTCAAATGTATTTCAAACTTTGTGAACTACATTTGAACTATCGCTCTGATATTTTGATAACATGTTTTAGTTCTGCATTCTAAAACTAAAATATTTTGTTCTACACTCTAAACTCTATAAAAATACTCATATTTACATACTAGTATATGTTCTCTACTTATCTCTACAATATTTTTAGATATTTTGGATGTTTCAGTTGAGGATCAAGAATATGAAGTATGGGTAAGACTATGTGAGTATAGTGGATTAAGTGCAACGAGGGTACTTTAATTAGTAGAGAATTGTATTCAGTAGATTTGTTTTGTTCAGTTGACCTGGGTTATTGGGATATTTTGAGATTTTGTGGTGTCTTAGATTAATTATATTGGAGCAGTTGATGTGAAACAATGAATATATGTTTTGTAGAGAATTTTGGAGTACATATACTATATGGCTGGAATATGATTTTGGGGGACAGGAGCTAACTCTCTGGACCTCCGCCTACAGGGCTTTACACTTTAAATTTAAAAAATATGATTTATCGTGCTTTTAATCATGATTATTTCACCATAGTCAATGAAATATTAAATAATTAACAGATAAATGAAAATTAATAAATAAATTTTAACTATTTGATACCACATCAATACATATATAATTTAAAAGTACTCGAATACTGAGCATTTTTCTTTTCTTGTTAGTGCCAGTTTTTGTTTTTTAAAAGAGAAAAGAAAATGTGAATTTATATAACTATAGCGATATTTTTTGGTGGGATGCAATAAAGATACATATGTCATATATGGTATATTGTCTTTGAATACAAATAGTTGTAAATTAACAAACATCAGACTCTTGCTCCAAAAAAACAAAAAAGTGTCCCATTTGATAAGGATGAGTCTAGGGGTGTTCATCCAGGTTCCGACACGGGAACCCGGATTGGGTTGGTCCGGGTCAAACTCGGGCCAAAACTCGGATGGATCCGGGTTTCAGGTTGTACCCGGATTTTTTTTTTTTTTTTTTAAGTAAAAGCCTTTATTTTATTAATTTTTTTTTCTAAGAAGTCAAGTTTATGAAATGCATAATATTTGTGTTCTAAAAATACTAAATGCATGTAAAACAAAAAAACAAATCCAATATTCATCTATGCATGCATCACAATGCAATCCACTGCATATTACACTATTGGTATTTATGAATTACATCACCAAACACAAAATTACAAGAAATGAGTTACAAAATCAGCAGCACGGTCTTCCCATCTAGATGATGTAATACCATCTAGTTCTGTGTTTTCAATTACATTCCTTATTTCATCAGGAGCTTTTCCAAGCTTGCCTAACACAAATTGCTTCATCCTAGTTGGGTTATCTTCGATCTCTTTCTCTGCAAGATAGATATATGTAAAAGAAAATTGTGACAATGCTAAGCATAGATTCCATTAGGGAAAAATAATGTGAAGAAATGAACCCAAACAGTATAGGCAACTTGCTTTGGGGATACTACAATATCCTACAAATAGTTAGGCCTTGAGAGTTGTAAAAATTTCTGATCATACTCCCTAGTGTCGTTGTAGCGACAAACAAATAGGATAGAATCTAGATTTCATACAAGAAAAGTCTACATTTTTTTCCATCAGTACTGCTGCAAGCTTCCAAAGTAATCACTAGTTGTTGAATAATACAACTAGTTAATGTCAAGTGCATATATGATGATCTCAGGAAATGTAGGTGGTTAGTACTATACTAATTAGGCAGCTCATGTAGGACCCGATCGACACATATTCAAGCAATTATTGAATTGGTAAATTCATTTTTTTCCTGCATCTACATGAATCGTTATGAAATTTAAAGTCAACAATTCAGCATAACAAATATAAAAGTACTTACTCTAGATTTTTTTCAACATGAATGGGAAGAGAGACTCACAACAGCCTCTGTTGAAGATAAAGTTAGATGATCATCTAAAAAAATATTAAAAATTGAGTTAGATCTATAATAAACCGAGATAGATAGATATTAAAAAAATATTTCAAGTTTCAAACTTACCTTCAAGGTCCATCAACTGTACATATTCTTCCAACTCCCAAATGTCGACAGATTTGGTCCTTAACCAATTTTCAGTGCAAATGAGGGTTTCGACAGTCTCTGGAGACAATAAAGATCCAAGATGTGTCCTCCAGTACTAAATGTGGACTCCAAGGCAACAATGGAAATGGGGGTGGCTAACACACCACATGCTATCTCAGCATGGACAGGATAATTGGTGGCATTAACTCTCCACCAATCCAAAATATCAAAACTGAGTATTTTTGTGCACACCCCTCTGACAAATACCTATCTAGTTCTAATCTAAACTCCATAAACCCTTAGTCCTAAAGGTATTTCTCTAACTTGATATCAAATTTAGTCGAGGTAGTAGTAGAAGTAAAAGGAGCGATTGGCCTCCCTTGAGCCACATTAGAACTCCCTCCCATGGTCTTAGTGATAATATCATGACTATTACACATATCATTTAATGTGTCTTCAATTGTGCAGAGTTCTTGAAAGTTTACATTAGTCGTCACATACAAAGAACCAGAAATGTTCAATGTAACATCATAAAATATTTTTAGCAACTCTACAAAAATATGTACTTTTTTTTCAATCATCAGTAGTGGGGTTCACGAATTCACTATCCACACACATAATAGTGTTCAAAGGCATGTTTGTGTTTTTCAGTGGTACTCAACATCAAATATGTGGAGTTCCATCTAGTAGGAACATCCAAGAATGTCATCCTCCCACTAATATTTTCCTTTACCGCATAAGCCTTGAACTTGGCATACCTTGACGGTGAAGACTTCATATATCTGACGGCATCTCTAATCCTTATTACAAACTCATAAACATCTCTCAGACCGTCCATAATAATCAAATTTAATATATGGGCAACACATTGCATGTGAAGAAACTCACCACCCAATATGGTACAATCACTATCTTTTATTCTCCTCCTCATGTAATCAACAACAATATTATTAAAGGAGGTGTTATCAACTGTGTTGGTCAAGATCTTATTAATCTCACAGTCATGTAAACCCAAGTCTAACACCCTCCCAATAGTTTCGCCCCTATGGTTAGGAATTTGGCAAAACTTTATTATTTCTTTACGCAATTTCCAGTTGCAATCAATAAAATGTGTAGTGATGCACATGTAGTTCATATTTTGTACCGATGTCCAGGTATCGGTGGTTAGACAGATTCTTTGACCATCCAATAATTTTTTTAGCTGTATCTTCTCTTCGTTATACAGCTTAATACAATCCATTTTTAAAGTGATTTGGGATAGCAAAGAAAATCAAGACTCTAAATCAGCCACGAACTCAACAAATCATTCGTTCTCCACTAGCCTAAAAGGCAATTCACACCTAATAAGAAACTTAACGGTTGACACTCTAAGTTTTTCTGCATCATACTTCACTAGATATTGTAGGCTACACACTCTTCCATCCGCATCCCTCTTAACACTAGATAATTGACTTTTTTCAACTCATTTAAATCTAAGAGGGGAAGTTTCACATGCATTCTGGAGATGGTGTATCATAGATGAAGTGACATTCTTGTAGTAACAACTGTATAGTTTAGCGCAATAATTATACTGAGCTTTTGGGTTATCATGGTCAATAGGTTACACTTTAATAAAGTGTTCACAAACTACCGATTGGTTACTAGGTGTTTTTTTTTATTTCTTGGGTAAAGGTAGGATGGAATGGGTAGGTTGTTGTGTATATGTGGATGAAGGGGTTGGAAGACTCCCATGCTCCTTCACATCCACTGGAATAGATGAGGAGTCACCACCAACCCCTTGGGTTGTACCGACATTACAACTCATAAAATCTTCTTCCATCTGTTATTAAGTAATAAAAACCACCAAACACAATATAATAAATAATCAAACACTAATAATCAAATAAAACAAAATATAAGCAAGTAATGAGAATCTCTTCCTCACAAACAAATTAAGTCGCAGCTGCAACTCTATAATATGTATTTTTTTTTATCACTATCTAGTACTTAATTATTGTCCCTTAATTTGCATATACAATTGAAGTTCACTTGTAATATATATAACTTAGGAAGCAAAATTCGTTTTTGTCACCAACCCAATCCAACCCAACATGGATCCCCACCCCAGACCACAACTACAAGTCTACAAGCGTCCAGGAGAAAGCAATCAAAAGATAAGCCGCTGGTCTCCTCCTTATTCAACTAGCCATAAACTGTGTTAGGAAAAGACATGCCAGCTAGTTGAAGCTATCCGTGGTTCCAGGTCGTACGGAACCGAACATACTCGTGCTGCTTTCTTCAGAGTTAGTGGAAAAGCTCTGCATGTTACTTCACTAGAGAAGCCGTGGAGAGTCATGTGGGCCTTGAAGGTCTCCAGATGTTCCAACAGGTCCTTTGACCCGTCATATGCTTCCATATGAGGGACTTCAAATTTTGGAGGTATAGGTATTGCCATTATCTCAGTACTATAGGGTAGTTCAACGTTTGCGAGAAGCTGATCTACCATGGAGGGCTGGCCTATTTGTTTAGCCACTTCTATCTAGATTTGCATGTTGACTCTACACCGTTCTTCATATGTGGTGGTTGTGTTGGGATGAGGACGAACCTCAAAGTGACGACTATGTTGGTCAACCTCTGGTTCCTTCGTAAGGCTGCATTTTCTTGTTGGAAGGTCTCCATGTCTGCCATGAGTTTCTGTATTGCTTCAGCTTGTTCATTGAATCTTGCTTCCATTGTTTCGACCTGCGCTACTTCACGCTGTGAACGCTGAGAGAGGGTCGTTGCCGGTATAAGAAGGACATGCTAGTTATGGGACAACAAAGATCTCATAGACGGTGCTACTAGTGACGTCGTGTTTCGCGAGCCTAGACAATTTCACGTAGGCAGTGCTCAAGTGATCACCTGCACAGTAAATAATGGGGAGGACCTCGGGGTCCATTGATCCTCCAATGCTTAACTCAGTGACGGAGAAGGAGATGATGAATAGTAGTCTAGACATTAGAGTAAGATGATAGTGATGGATTACCTTGCTTGCTGTTGGTAGTGTCTTATTTATAGTTACCGACCTGGTCTCCACCATTGTGGAGTGCTGCATAGCAGGAGATAATATGCTTGCGCTATCAATCCACCGAGCTACTCCTGTGCCTTCACCTCGCTGAGCTATGAAGTGCTCAGGGATGCTATGCGTTGCTCGGGTCTTGGGCTGCATTGAATGCGGCATGCCTTCTCATTAATGCTGGGTGTAAACTGCCGAAAGTATTTTTACCTGGTACTGAGTGCTAGGTTCCTTCTCACTCAAGCCGTGCCTGCACTTCCTGTCTTACTTCCTTTTGTGACCAAGATCTAACCCAGGTATCTCACCAGAGCCTTGACCCAAGTGTTACTATTTGTCACAGCCCATATTGTGAACCTGAGCCCTAATCCAGCCCATGTCTCCGACTCGGTCCAACCCAGACCTCATATCTGGGTTGTAACCTGGGCTCTGCTCTTGGCCCAATATAAAAGATTTTCCCCCTTCACAATCAGCCTAACCAGAAAGCCTAAGATATGGGTAGTCTAACTTATCCATGCGAAGCAACCCCTTCAAAGAATGTGGAAGCACAGAAAAGGAGTCCCAGCTACTCGAGTAGCCACTAGAGCCCATCCGAGCCAGAAACTCTGCAGGTGCATTTCCTTAAGTCAACAATGACTTGAAGGAAAAACTATGCTTTTCACCCACAAGTTATTACTCATATTTCATATGCATCCCAAATCACAAAAGTTTTCAACTTCCATCATGATGTAACAATATATTATTTTACTTTGCACGTTCATTAAAAAAATAATAATAATGCTATGCGTTATGGTTCTTTTATATAACTTGCCGCGCGACTAAAATCACTGTACAATGATGATTACCATTCTACCGTTATTAAATAATTTCATATTCTCATTTTTCTAGGATTTTTTAATTTATTTTATAGAACTCATTTGTCTAGGTTAATTTAGACGTTCATGTTATGTAATCAGTTTTTCTTTTATTTTAACTGTCAAATCTTAGTGTGCAACTAGAAAATATAAGTAATTTAGGATGTAAGATTTTTATTCTTTATTTAGAGTGCAAAATAAATATTAATTTATAATATTTAGAGAGTGAATAACATAATTGGAAGGCTGTTTTCTTCACAGCCAATGTTGGGTGGGGTTGCGCCAGATGGTATCATGGTGAAGCCCATCACAAATCAGGCCTTTCCCTCAAGGCTGCATCAAAGGAAGAAAGATACATAGCGTGTGAAGCCGAATAGGGGGGGGGGGGGAGATGGGATGCGCCGACTCTAACTTCTCTTGTTGCCCCTCTCATTAATGGATTTATGTCAGTAGATGAATAGAGGATGTAGACGACCCTCTGTTCTTTGACAGAAGGGACCAGAAGTGACAGCGCCATTCGCCTACCGCCTTGACACTCCTTGGAAGTCACGCCGCATTGGAAGCGCCATCTCAGGAGCCACACCGCATCTAAAGGAAAAAAACATAGAAAATGAGAAAGAACTTCTCATTTCACATTTTTAAGCCTAAGTTGGATTCTTAAATATTAGGATTTTTAGTGATCATAGTCCCTAGATTTTTATGTAATTTGAATTTTAAATCTTACTACCACAATTTTAAATAAAATTACAAAAGTTAGTTGCATGTATAGTTACACTATTCAATCAATCGAAACCAAATGAGAGCTATTACTCATGACCACGTCATAATTTTAGAAATATGGATGTTTGCTGCAAAATCATTGGAATACAGCTTTTGTATAACAATTAGGTATGCTTTTAAGAATCTTTCAACTGCGTCATGCATGCTTGACCACAAATCGCCATTAATTGAGAGTGGCACTACAGCCGCCAAAAAGTGTCCCGAAGAAATCTACCGATAAGTGCATTTCATTTTTTTTTATTTTTTTTTATATTTCATTTTTTTTAATCATCATAAAAAAATTTTAAAAAATAAAAACTTCCTTAATCACTAAGTTAAAAAAATAAAAAATGTTTCAGGACACACTTTTGAGACCCAACTTCGATGGGTTTAGTATTTCTGATTAATATATGATCCGAATTAATAATGATTTAGCCAATACTGTTTTAAGAGTGGTCGAGCCTTTTGTTGTGGAAAGAGAATTGTCAGAAGGTGATAGTCTCAACAGTGTACCCGGTTCAACAGTACGAAAGGGCCCAAATTTACAAGGTTTGAAAAAAGAATCAGGTATACTAGAAGAAAAAGGGGTTTATGTGGCTAATCTTATTTCTGGCGATTAAAATTTAGCCGTAAAAAGTGATTTTTTTTAACTGTTGTGACTTTTTCTTTCCTGCAAAAGAGAAAAAAAAGCCACAAATACGACTTTTTGCTGCGACTTTCTGTCATCACAAAAAACTCACTGGGAATGGGACGGAAATCATGAATTTTGCAGCAAGATAATTTTTGCCTAAACTTATTGCAGCGATTATTAACATTTTAGGGCGACACTTGACAGCCGCTAAAACTTTCTTATGCAGAAGTACTTTTTGCGGCTATTATTGTCGACATTAGCGACGACATTCCGATGGTGGAAAAATGGTTAGAAATATATCTTTGCGGCGACTTCCTGTCACCGGAAAAAACCAATTTTCTTGGAGTGACGTAAGAGATTCAATAAATTGGTTAGTTGAATAATTAAATCGGACAATTCATAATAATTTTGAATCGATTGTTTCAATATTGATAAAAAGAATATTAAAAATCATATATAATATAATTCAAGCATTTAATATCATGTATAAAAAAGTATAAAGTATAAATTCATTGACTAGTTTCAATAAAATTATGATCTAAATTTAAATAGTTTTGAGAAATATGTAATTTATGTAATTAATCTAAATTATCGACATTTTTTTTATCTCATATACCAAGAGGGTAGAGACCACTATGTTATAAGTACAAGGCAAATGTAATATTATACACAACCACAAATGTGCAAATCTTATTACAAGGCAAATATAATATTATAAAGAATTACATGTTTTATCTTTTAATTTTTCTGCGAGTCTTATTGAATATAATGATGAAGAAGTTAATATATGTGATTTAATTCTATCATATGTTTTTTATAAGAAATTTAAAAAAAAAAAAAAAACTCAATTGTGAAACAATTTAAAAATAAATATAATTTTAAATCAATTCAAATTGATCTAATTAGAATCAATGAATTGAAATGTTTAAGTGAATACTTCTAAAAATTCATTAAAATTGATTAATTTTTCATGGAATCGAATCTAATTGAGTCGAACCATTTTGGTACATTAATACGTAGGAGGGCATTATAACCTCGAGAATTCCCACCAAGGATTCTTCCGACAAGGAAAATTGTCTTTTTTTTATACATTTTTTTATGTGCTTAAAATTTCTTCTTTTTTAAAAAAATTCACAATATTACTTAAAAATACTTAATTAATTACTAAATAAAAAAAATACTGTGAAGAGAAATGCTGGGACGATTATCGAACTCCCAAGCGTTTCTCTAAAATGTAGGGGTTATCATTCTGATTGAAGACAACATCAAAAGACAGCATTTAAAAGTCTTTATTTTTTTAGCAGTGAAAGACTTACAATCACAATTTATAAACAATTTTAAATATAATAATGTTTCTTATTAAATTTAAACCCATCAAAATTAAAAGTAAAAGTCAAAATAATATTATTTTATTATATAATTGTAAACAAATTGAAGTAAGTATATAATTTCTCACCTTTTCAACGTTTGCAAGTCAGGACACGAGCCTGTAGGTCTTTTCGGCTCCAAGAAAATCTAATAATCTATCCAATCCTTTCACGTATCTACTGTAAGAGCATTCTCAATGCTTACGTAATATATAAGAAATTTAAATTATTTAAAAAATTGTTAAAATAAATTTCATAGATTATGTAAAAGAAATCTAAAATGCAATATGCTACAGTAATCCGCTTTATGTAATGAGTACTGTTTATCCTGTAAATATTTTTTATTATTTCATTTCATTTTAGTCTCTCATTTTCTTTTACTTTAATTTTTTACCATCCAAGTAAATCCTTTTTATTATTCATTATTTAAAACACCCATATTTCATTTTCTTCTAAAAAATATCTTGGAAATATTTTTAACGAAGTTTATTATATTTTGATTTGATTTTAATTTTGATTTGGCTTATCTATTTTTATCTTGTGTGTATATGAATAAATTATATTATATTATATATAAATATATTGGAAATATAAAAAAATATATATGAATTTTACAAATTTATTGGTAGAAATGAAATATTTAAAAAGAATAAAAGAAGATTATTTAAATAATATAAAAACAAAGAATAAGCTGATGTATGATATATTATAAAAATCAAAATAGAAAATAGAAAAAATAATCTTTGGTGATGTATTTTAAAAGATAAAACAATTGTTAATGCTTTATCAATTCTTTTCGAGCTCTCCATGTCCTACATCTCACTTTCTAATTGCTGAAGATAAGATAATAATTTGATTTAATATTATCTTAATTTGATTTTTATAATTAACAAATCACTTTGATTAATTTGATATTATCTTGATTCAATTTTCATAATATTTAAAATATTTATCTTATTTTATTTTAATATAATTTTCCTATAAATAGGAATGTATGCCTTGTATTCAGTAACAATTGAGAAAACAAAAAAAATGTAGCCCTCAAAATCTATTTCTGTCCTTCTCCCTTTCGATCTCCATTTATATTCACTACAAGAAAATGGCCCAATTGCGGCGATTTTTATTTTGTTGCAAATAAAATCGCTGCAATTGGTGCTTTTTAGCAGCAATTTTCGTTTCATCGTGGAGAGTAAACAACGAATTTCAATTTATCGGGCGCGGGCCACTGTGCATTTCAATTGCAGCAATTTTTTTAGATATTGCAGTGATTTATTTCGCTAAAAACATAAAAAATAATTGCGTCCGCAAACAATCGCTGCAATTGATCACTGGGCAGCAAAAGTTACGGTTTGTTTTATTTCCGCCCCCCTGAAACTTAAAACACATTTCCTCTCTTTCTTTTTTTTTTACTCTGTTCTTCCCCATCCCCGAGTGATAGGAACCCTCTCATCAGTGGCCATTGTTTCGAGCTAGCCCAAAATCGGAGATCACCTCTGTAACAACTCGCTAGAAATTCAAAAGTGGAATTTCTATTGGTTTTAGGAATCTCGTGAAAACTCCATAAGTTTTCACGAATCGACCAATCGCATAGGTTTTAGTCTGTCAACATAGTTTGTGTTATCACTCACTATGAGGCCGATTCTAATTATTTGAAGTAGTTATAAGTGTTAAAATGCGTTATGGTCTGCGCCTTTAGACTCAGTTGATTATTTAGGATTTTATGGCGCAATAAGTCTATTTTCATATTTTCGGACGAAACGTCTGTTTGAAACTATGAAATTATTTATAGGGGCACTTCGAGGTTGAATTTTGGTTAACGATTTTCACTGTAGGTTAATATGAATATTTAAGAATTTTTAGTGCTAAGTTTATGATTCACTTTTCTA
Source organism: Pterocarya stenoptera (assembly GCA_003123785.1). Taxonomy (NCBI): domain Eukaryota; kingdom Viridiplantae; phylum Streptophyta; class Magnoliopsida; order Fagales; family Juglandaceae; genus Pterocarya; species Pterocarya stenoptera. Next base: position 332,935 of record QEOT01006447.1, on the reverse strand, counting down.
GAATGAATAGTAACCTCGTTATGTGCACTAATTGCAGTATTTCAAAATCACAGTGTGGAATGTCCAAATTAGATTAGAGAAGTTTTATTTGGACACTTGGCAAGATCTTAGCCACACATAGTGAATAGTATTAGACACTTGGCACCATGAGGAACATTTGATGGATTTGAAGGAATCAAGGTATGAGATTATGCCACCTAAGCAAAAACCTTTTACATCAGACCAATCAAATTGTGTCAAACCAAAGAGGATTTCCACCCTAGTGAAATCTTATATGGTTGGAATCCAACCTTGTTAACCTTGGAAAATTGATTAGGCCAAGTGATATTGGATTTGGGCTTGATAGCAACCCAAACCCTCTTTAAACCCCAAAATTGAGGCCCATTCGGTTTAGGCCCATTAAGGCCTACGAATTTGGTCTCATTAGCATTGATTCTTGGCTAAATTTGCACCCCCACTTGGCTGAATAGATCTTCCAAAAGAGATTCTAGAAGGTTTTGAAGAAAAATATCTAAAGGGCCACCTCACTCTTTCACTCTCACACTCCATCTTGAGAAAATATCTTGGGCTGATTTTTTTGGAGAAGAAAAGGCCAACATTCAAGCTCTCTTTCAGTCCTATCACTTTCCATAACTTGTGTAAGAGTCTCTCCAGTCCACTTTCCACGAAAACCAACTCTCCTTTACACTTTTCTTTGACAAAACACAAAAGACTCTCTCGGGGTAGTTTTTCTGGTCTCTGTTGAATACCTTATTCGAAGCTTTTTTAGGTATTTTCTCACAAATTTTACTTCATAAAAGTTGTTACTTTTCGAGTCTAGTTTACGTAGATATCTTATTTGTTTCATTTGGAGATCATTTGATAGATCAAAAGTTGTTCAAAACCCAAAAAGGTTAATCTGGGGGATAAACTGGAGAGTGTGTTGTAGTTTGGAGTTTTTGACCAAACTAATGGATAGATCTTGGTCCGTAATTTTTATGGAGTACTGTTAACATGTGTATATGATTATTTTTTGAGGATTGGTTGCATGATTAAAGGTTTTGGTGAAAGATTTTCTTAGATCTAGGAACTTAGAAACTGGAAGAGGAAAAACAGTTTCTGTTTTGAGAAAGTTTAAATCTTTTATGGTTTAATCCTAATCCAATGGCTTTGATATTTTTATTTGATGATCCTAAGCCTCTTATATACATGTTAGAATGCTTTTTTGACCATATTTGATGTTAGTTACGAAGATATGAAATTTTATGCAAGGAGATATTCGGTTAGGCCAAAGTGATGATGTTCTTGGCTAAATTTATGTTTTGGTTGTTTTTTTAACCATGTGATCTTGAATTTGAAGCTTGGATCTGTTTTAAGACACCTTTTTAAACCATGTGATGTTTTTATTTGAAGATCACTTCTTTATATGTCATGGATCAAGAGGTTGATCAAAACAAGTTAGAAACAAAAATCAAAGGAATAGCTTAAGTAAAATTTCGGCCCTATAGAGTTTTAATGGTTGTGTTTAGTTTTAAATTTTTCTGAGTTGATATTTGAATTTAGGACAAAATTTACATGAGGTATGTAAGTTTTGGTGATTTTTGGAGTTAGGATGCAAAATCCTTAAGTTAGGGGTAAAATGGTCATTTGCCCACATGTAGAGGGTAAAAATGGTAATTTTACTCTAAGTTAAATTTTTTCCATATTTCTAAGTGTTAGTGACTAAGTTCTAACTTTTAGAAAATCATTATTTTCAGTTCCTCGTGATCGTGCTTGAGTTGTCTATAAAAGCGAAGATCGAGGTAAGTTAGCTTTTAACTTACTAGTAGTTTAATGTGTATGAGTAATAAATAAAGGAACTACAATGTATGTATGTATGTTATAACATGTGTCATGCCAAGTCATTACATATTTATCTGTTACACAGAATTTATTCTGTCATGAGTTATTCATTTATTATACAAGATATTCTATCACGTATTGCTATACATTGCAAGTATGTCATGTTAAGTTAAGTATGCCATATGTTACATGTATGTCATGTCATGTAATATTCATTGTTTCAAGCATGTCATGTTAAGTATGTTGACTATTACATGTTATGCCATGTTAAAAATGTTGTCTGTCACATGTTATGTCATGCTACAAAATATTTTCTATCAAGTACGTCATGTCTTTCTACTTATGTTCATGTACATTTTCGTACAGTTAAGTTATTGTTCAGTTCATGGTTATTTTTAAATCATGGTAACCCCATGAGATAAGAATACGCAACCATGGAAACCCCATGAGATAAGTATACGCAATCATGGTAAACCCATGAGATAAGAATACTCAATCATGGTAACCCCATGAGATAAGAATACGATATCATGGCAATCCCAAGAGATAAGACTACGCTATCGTGGTAACCTCTCGAGACAAGAGCATCATGGTCATTCCATGAGATAAGACTACGCTATCGTGGTAACCCCACGAGACAAGAGTATCATGGTAATTCCATGAGATAAGACTATGCTATCGTGGTAAACCCACGAGACAAGAGCATCATGGTAATTCCATGAGATAAGAATATATTTCAAGTTCATGTTAAGTCTCAGATCATGTTCATGATAAGTAAAGAAGTCAGTTCAAGCTCATGAAAAGTTAAGTTTAAGTTTAAGTTCAAGTTCATGTTAAGTAAAGAAGTCAGTTCAAGTTCATGCAAAGTTAAGTTTTAGTTCAAGTTCAAGTTTATGTCAAGTTAAGTTTCAGAATTCAAGTCCAAGTTCATATTAAATAAAGAAGTCAGTTTAAGTTCATGTTAAGTCAAGTTTCAGTTCAAGTTCTTTTTAAGTCAAGTATCAGTTTAAGTCCAGTTTAGTTTAAGCAAGTCAATTTCAGTTCATGCTTTAGTTTATGTTATGTCAATTATGTTATGCTATATATCAAGTTATGGTATGATTATTTATGATTTTGATTATGCATTCATGCTTTTACTACCATGCATGCATCATTAACCTGTGTGAGGGTTTTCTGTTAACTTACTGAGATTTGTAATCAAATCTCACTGTGGTAATCCCAACTACCATTCCCCCCGAATGGTAGATCTTGTTACAGGATCTGAAGGAGAACCGAGAATCAACCAACTGGAAATGGTCGACTAAGTGACAGTGCGACGTAGATGATAGTACAGTAGTTACCTCAGATTACCACTTGTATTGTGGAGTTCAATTTCCAGCGCTCTTTTGATCGCAACTATTTTGGACTAGTGTTGTGATCTCAGTTGTTTAGTATGTCATTATGTATGAAGTACGTTTTAAGTATTTGGGATATTTCAGTTTGGTGCATAGTATTGCTAAAAAAAAAATTATCCGCTGCGAATATTGCATAATGCTAGATGCATGTTAGGAACATTGCATCTTATATGTCATGAACGGGGGCATGTAACCTTGTGTTGCATGTCTCGACGCTTCAAATTTCCGTTCAATCCCAAGCGGAATTTGGGGGCGTCACAACCTCGCCTCGCCCGTTTCCTTCGCACGAAAGCCACTCAAGCCATCTACTCCCATTTTTCTGCCCTAGAGTTGTGTCTATTTCCTTCGCACAGAAGCTGTATAGGTCATTTCTCGTCGTCGCAGCACCACTCAAGGCAAGCAAAGAGAAGCCATTGAAGCAGCTTAGAGATGGAGGCGCCTTAATGCAGCCAAGGCCCAACTCAAGGTTCCTCCTCCTCACCTACCCATCTAATCTAACCAAATCGTAACCCCCTTTGTGTGTTTTAGCTTTTATTTTGCTTTTTCTTTTTCGGATTCTCTAATTGGTTTATGATTAATTTTCGTTAAACCTCAGATTGATTTTATGGATCAGAAAACTCATTTTCTGAAGGTTTATTAATAAATTATTAGTTAGGCTCTGATTCTTTCTTGGAAATAAAATCGTTCCCATTTCACTTTGAAATTAGGGTTTTATCACAGCAGTAGCCGGTCCGTAGCAGCAGCACCAACACATACTGACATGAGTTTGGAAAAATAGGTAAGGGCGTTTGAAATTTGTTTGTCAATGTTTGTGTTTGATAATAAATAATAATTATTAGTTGAAGATCTTTTAAAGAGGATTGTCTAGCCAAGTCTATGGCTTTAGTTCTGTTTTACGCTATATATTCTCACCTTTGCTTCTGCTTTGTTCTTGAGGACCACTGTCCCAATTTCTTAATTTATACACCAAATCTGGTTGGGCTGGTTGATAGCCATTGCTTTCAAGAGAACCATAGGAAAGATGTAAAAACCCGTATATCAAATAGTACTGACTTGACCATTGATTTTAATTCCCTAATCTGTTGCTACACAAACACATATTTTTTTAATCAAATTGATGTGATTGAAATCATTGATATTTCATTGCAGAAAACCTAGGTAGGATTTCATGCCTTGCATAAGGCTTCAGAAAAAATTTCTCTATGTAATCCACTAGAGCTGAACCAATCTTGATACACACACACACACACACATATATATATATTACCGTACGTTCATAGAAGTTCAAAAAGAAAATGATATGAATCAGTTGCGCTTGACGTTGACGTATCAATGAGAAAATTACTTGCAGTGTTTTTCGTAGTGAGAATGATCTGGTTATTTTGTGGGGTTTTAGTTCTTTTTGTGAAACTCAGCTCCACATGCATATTGTGTTCAAAACAGGAAAAATCTAAAACAGTTAATCATCACAGTCTAATTTTTCCTCATTGGATACAATCGATAAGTCGTTTCTCTACCATGAAGGGTCTTTCAACTTTCCTTCCCAACCCGTTCACTATTAACATGCATCCTCCAACACTCCCCAGGCATAAGGTACAGTGAAATCTTAGCCACAATGTCAGCCACAGTAAAACCCTCTATGCATTCATAGTTCCGCACACGCATTCTTATACTTTTCTGTGCATGTGTTTTTACTTTTCTGTGTATATTATCTTGATAAGTATTATATTTATAAATGCATGCAGAATCAAGATATATTTGTCAAAACTGACCAAATTAATTAGGAGCCCACCACAAAAGGGGAATAAATTTGGTTTCTTTCTTTGGATAAATAGGGTAGGGGTTTCATGCATATAACAACTCTAAAAATAGTATGTGAATGATCAGCAGCATATTCTCTCATTTCTCTAAGGGAAAAAGGTGGCTACCACACCTCCAAAGTTGCAATTCTATCTCTAATCTTTAAGACATAGACAAGTATATATGTGATTAGATTGAGCTTGAGAGAGAGAGAGAGAGAGAGAGATTATCATTATTTTTCAAGATTGTCTGTTTCTTTTTTGGAAGAGTTATTTTCTACAACTGTCATCTTTTTCATTTCATTCTCTCACTCTCTTATTCATTTATCGTAACAATTTGGTTCAGTATAAAGCTTTCATCATCATTAAGCATAGACCAACCCTTCGGTTTCTCCCCTCACTTTGGTCAGTCTCTCTTTCTCTCTCAGTCGACACACAAACTTGCACACGCACAACAGCATATAATTAAATCCTCTAAATATTTGCAACTGTCCTGTTTCTTTTTCACTCACAAGGGTGGGTCCATTAATTTCTGGGGCTGGCAGAATTTTTCCAGTAGTGAGAGTCACGTCTTCAATGTCCTCCAATTCATCGCCTCTCTTTCTCTCTCACTTCCCTCCTCGAGATCACCAAAACCTCACCTAACTTATACTTTCTTGGAAAAAATTCTACACAAAATCTAAGCATCTGATCTCCTTCCCCCAAAATATCTACCTCAATATGCAATTTCTTTTAGTTATAAAAGACAAGTAAAGTTAGAGGCTTTTTACTGTTCGGTTCAGAAAGTCCTCGGTAATATGGGGAAAAAGTATGGCTTCCTTAATTTTTATTTTGTGGGTAATTAAGGCTTTTAGAAAAAAAAATGGTTATCACATAATCTTTACAATGACTGATCACATTTTAGCTTATATTTCTCATTTATATTTATCAATGATTAAATTATATAATTTTATTTTAAACATATTCATGTGATATTACAGTTGACTTGCAATTCTTGGTGCTCTTTTAATTAACTGATGCCAAATAGAACTGATCTAAAACATCTGTTTCTTTTTAATTATGACTACTAGCATAATATTATCTTTTTTTATAGCTACGACACTGGACATGAATTGAAAGAATCTTGGATGATGACTTAACTGGCTCCTCCCAATACAATCTTTATTGGTTGCAGATTTGCCCCTCAATAATGCTTTTGGGTCGACATCTAGTTCTTCTTTCATCTGATCAATGACTATAATTCAATTGGGACATGAAAAGTATCAGTTTGTTATAGTTTGAAGTTGCAATGAGTTTTGATGGTTGAGTATAAAGTATAAAATTAATTAATTGAATAGCTAGCCTAGCATAGCAGCCATTCAGAACAATTCATTATAATGCTATCAAATAATGGACAAGATCAGGAAGTAGAAAGCAGAGAGCTTGGTTTGTTTCTTTTTTTGCTTCTGAAAGTAGAGCTTTTGCCTAGCGTGGTAAACATTCTAAATTGCTTACCTTAAAAGCAAAGTAGTAGATTGGGCGAAGTTTGTGGGTTTGTTCAAGCCTAGCTAGCTAGGGGGTCATTGCATGCCCTAACATCCAAATAAAAAAACACAATAGGTCATATGACTCAGAACCTAGCATCACGAACCATTGGCATAGAGATAACCTAGAATCAGTTGTTTTTTGTACATATGCTTTCTTCAAGCACACAAAGGTGTGAAGTCATGTACTTTTCCCTTTCAAATATGCATATATGTCCTTCATGCAGTGGTGTTAAATGGACCTTTAATAATGCATGTCATCCCCCTTTTAGTCAAATAAGAAAGCCAAAATGGATGGTTTTTAAGAATTTTATGTGAGCATATTTGAACATTATTTAATGGGTCAGAAAAAAAAAATTCAGATATTCCTCCCAGACAACTTATAATGTTTCTTCACTAACTCTCTAAAAATGGCAAATATTATATACAATATTTTATCTCACATTTAAGGTCGTGGGGAAAAAAAGAAAGAAAAAAGAAAAAGAATTTTTTTAAACCTTTGTTATACGGTAATCAACAAGTCATTTCCTACATTTTCTTGGAGCATACAACTTTATCTAAAAAAGAGAAGCCATTATGGTGTTCTTGGAAGAATATTGCCTCATAGGTTTGTACGTACTTATAGCTTTGCTTTTTGGCTATATTCTGCCAAAATGCATCTGCTCTGTCCGCCCTTGAATTATAGGATAGTCACTCACTCACTCACTCACTCTCTCTCTCTCTCTCTCTCATCATTATAAGCACATAAACTGAGGTAGGACTGAAACAGCAATATTTGAGGAACAATATGCATTTGTTTGAAAAATTGTACATTGCTTGTCTCAGCTGATCAATAGTTCTTGTAGCATATGGCTTCGTTTACATGTATATGTTACTTTTATGTAAGAACTTAGTTTTAAAAGTTAGTTTTCTTAATTTCTCAGATGTATACCGAGAATCTAATTCTCACATTACTCCAATATAGCTAAGTTGTAATGCACATGGGGAACATATAATCAACGATGAGTCATAATTATTCTTCTGAATAATTAGAAGAATAATTGTAATTGTTGCTTGATTCAAGTTAATACGTTCTGTCATCGTATTTTGGTGTGTAAATCTGTTTGTGAATACTTGTTTCAGAGTTTGCATCATGCTTGTTTCGTTTGTAAGGTTTTCAAGCATGGTGTCAAGCATAATTCCCATATAGTTGAACCATGCTCAAGTTAGAAATTGAAAAATGCATTTTGGGTTTATCTGAAATTGGTTTTGTGATACTCATATTTTAATTCCAGCCACAATGAAAATATGCTTACACAAATAGTTTGTGCGGCAAGGTATTTTTTGTGGGTCAAAATGCAACTTCTCAAACATTTTTGGGTCCATAAAGAATTATGTGGAAATTGAAGTATATGAGCATATTGTTGTTTTTAGAAGTTTAGTAGTGGATGATGAGTAACAAAAGAGGTGTATTAACGCTTCCTAAAATTATCTGGTGAATCATGAACTTCCTTAGTATACCATATATCCACACTCAGCTAATTCCACCCCCTCCATATTGAGCATGAGGTCGACATAGAAGTACCTGACGCCATGAAAGGATGATCATTCCAGAAACACTAATAATGGTCAAAGTTGTAAAGAAAGACAACATACATATAGTTATTTGATATAAACCCTCCCCCCACTATCACATCATGCTTCGGTATCTCCTTCAAAATTAAAGCATAGTCTAATGGATATGTCTATTGGCTGCCATGCATTATAAATTCATGATCAATAAGGGGAAAAGGCGTCCATGAAAACATACGACATTCAAAATCCTTTGATCTCCAAGAGTCATTAAATACAAAATCATTAAAGTAGGATCAATGTCGATAACTTTCAAAATTCCTTTTCAAAACCTCCCTATTTTTGCCCAAGTATTGTGTTCATAAGTGCAATTAAGATGAGGCTTACGCAATTCATAGATGCCATAATTGTTTTCTTTAGAAGTAATGATAATATTCAAGCATACTATCTACACAAGAGTCTTTATATGAGCCTTGATCTAGAATATCGATCTTCATGACAACCACAGTTAGTATCGTTTTCAACATCTTCTCTTGTGCTCCACAGGCAAGTAACTTCGATTCGCCTGCTTATTTTGCTCACCAATGCACTTTCTCAGATTCTTTACCCGTCCTCCATCTAGCTAAATTGAAGTTATCCGATTAACTAATATGTATATTTTAATCTTTTTAGATGGACAAAAGCTAGATGAACTTGACCAATAGACTTCGTTCACAGGCATATGCCTAGGGGTTAACACTTTCCTCACCTTAGCACGAAACCATGCTCAGGGCAGTGATCGCATTCGGTGTCCATGTCGTTCATGCTGTAATAATCTCTTCTTGCCTATATTTCAAGTGGAGATTCACTTGTTCATTAATGGGATCAATCCAAATTATACCCAGTGGATATTTCATGGGGAGGAGGAAACACAGAGTTTCAATGACAATGACAACGATAGTGTAGCTGATGAGTACATTGATAACATGGACTATATGCTAGATGACATTCGGCGAGGCACATTCGTCGATGTTCCCCAAGATCATGGCAATCCATCGCCAACTCGTGCACCAATACCAGATCCCTCCCCAAGTTCAACTTTCGACCAGTCACTAAAGGATGCCCGACGTCCTCTTTTTGCTGGTTGTACAAAATTCTCAAAACTGTCATTTATTGTCAAGTTGTTACACATTAAGACACTCAGTGGGTGGTCAATAAAATCGTTTGATATGCTACTAAGCCTGTTGCGGTCTGACTTTCCTGATGCTGAATTGCCACATTCATATGAGGAGTAAAGGTCATTGGAGAGGGGTTTGGGCTTCAATTATTACAAAATTCATGCATGTCCTAATGACTGCATATTGTTTTGGAAGGAAAATGTTGATCTTAATGAATTTCCCATCTGTAAGGCTTCAAGGTGGGTGCCTAATACACACAGGGCACGTCTTATCCCTCAAAAAGTGTTGCGGCATTTTCCTTTGAAGCCAAGATTGCAATGTCTCTTTGTGTCTACAAAGATAGCAGGTGATATGAGATGGCATAAAGAGCAACGGTTGACCGATGATGCTAGCTTGAGACATCCTGCAGACTCAGAGTCCTGGAAGAGATTTGATGAAGAACATAGTAGGTTCGCTCAGGATGCTCGCAATGTAAGGCTTGGGATGAGAAGTGATGGTTTCAATCCCTTCAACAATATGGCTAAACCGTATAGCATTTGGCCAGTAATCCTGGTCTCGTATAATTTGCCGCCGTGGTTGTGCATGAAAGATCAATTCTATATGACATCTCTTATTATTCCTGGGCCAAAATCTCCAGGTAATGACATCGATGTTTACTTCCAACCGTTAGTCGATGAACTGCTTGAATTTTGGGAACATGGGGTACCTACGTTTGATGCCTCCACAAAGGAAACATTTATGTTGCATGCTACTTTAATGTGGACAATCAATGACTTTTTAGTATAAGGGAATATTTCTAGCTGGTCAACAAAAGGCAAATTAGCATGTCCTTCCTGTAATGTGGGCACAGATTCCATCTGGTTGAAGTATGGCCGAAAACATTCTTATATGGGACATCTTCGTTTCTTGCCGCTAGATCACACGTGGAGAACGAGAAAACATTTGTTCAATGGTAGAGAAGATCAACGCATACCACCAAGGGTTTTAGAAGGAGCTGATGTTTTAGCCCAATTACAGATGCTTGGGGATGTGCAATTTGGTAAATCTCATCGAAAAAGAAAACGCATTGCTGAAGAGTTGAACTGGACAAAGTATAGCATTTTCTTCAAGCTACCGTATTCGGTAACCTTGCGTCTTCGACATAATCTAGATGTCATGCATATTGAGAAAAATATTTGTGATAACATCTTGTGCACTTTAATGAACGTTCCTGGTAAAACTAAGGATAATATCAATTCTCACGTGACTTGGAGATTTTAGGCTTCAAAAAAGAATTACATTTGAAGTATGAAGGTGAATGTGTTACAATGCCACATGCATTGTACACATTACACGGTGATGAAATGAAACAATTTTGTGGATGGCTAGCCGATGTGAAATTTCCATATGGATTCGCTTCCAATATCTCGCATTGTGTTTCTGTACGAGATTGCAAAATCTCAGGGTTGAAAAGTTATGACTGTCATGTTTTCCTACAAAGACTGCTTCCTATTGCTGTTGGGGGGTACTTACGACCTGATATTGCCTTGGCCTTGACTGAACTAAGCACTTTCTTCAAGGAGTTGTGTGCCCGAACTCTGGATGTTAATCGTCTATCTCAACTCCAAATTGATATCGTCACAATTCTATGCAAATTGGAGATGATATTTCCCCCTTCTTTTTTCGATGTCATGGTCCACCTAGCTATCCACTTACCCCGTGAGGCCATACTTGGGGGTCCAGTACAATACAGGTGGATGTATCCATTTGAGAGATATCTTAGAAAGTTCAAGCGGTATGTTAAGAATAAAGCCCGTCCAGAAGGCTCAATAGCCGAAGCCTACATTCACATTGAATGCTTGACTTTTTACTCAATGTATCTCCAAGATATTGAGACGAAGTTTACTCAAATGGACCGCATCATTGATGGTGGAGAAGCAGATAATATAGATGCATTCAAGATTTTCAATCAGAAAGTTCGTCCCATGGGTGTGGCTTTAGACTTGCAATTATCAGATAAACTCCTTAAGGAAGCCATCTGGTACGTCCTCAACAACTGTGCTGAGATTGAACCCTACCTAGACTAAGCATCCACTATCTCTCAATTTCAAACTTATTTTCTTATGGCTATTTGTGGACAACCCATTTATGTTGTATGTCCCTTACGTGACGTATGGGTATTGACAATTTGGTTTTGTACCCTCCAAATGCAGGGAGCACTACGAAAAATGTAAGGTGCATAATCCAAATTGTATCGATTGAACACATCAAACTGAGTTTTCAACTTNGTGCAGTCTTGAACCTAAGGATGCATTCTATGCTGCTTGCATCATAAATGGCAAAAGGTTCCATACAAAAAAGCGTGAACTTTGGCGGCGTACACAAAATTTTGGGGTGTTGGTAACTGGTGACGAAAGTACAAATAATGTTGACTTCTATGGTGTTATTAATGATATCGTGGAGTTACGCTACATGGGTTGGTGTCGGGTGTACTTGTTCATGTGTGATTGGTTTGACGTTGGTGATCCAAGACGAGGGATACGAGTTGATAACCATATGACCAGTATCAACATGGACAGAACTTGGTATAAGGATGAACCATTTGTTCTGGCATGCCAGGCTTCCCAGTGTTTTTACATCAGAGATATAAAGGCGAAAGGGAGATGGTTTGTGGTGCAGAAGTACACGAATAGGAATGTAAACGACATTCCACCGATGCCGAGGGTGTTAGAAGATATTGATGGCGAATCAAGTGATGATGACACCTATCAAGAAAATGAGTCATTTCCTGATTATGCACCATTGCAGTGTGATGGATGTCCAGTGTCAACTCCATTGAATATGAGTGATATCAAACCAATCTTGATTGATGCACGAGAAGTCACTGATTTGGTTGGTCAAAACATAAATTCAGTAGACTTTATTGACGATGGCATGTTGCTTCTGGTTCGGGAGATGTTTATGGTGATGGGGAATATTCAGATGAGGATGACCTATCCACAGACGACGAGTCTGTGTCAGAGTAGACAACCAGCCGAAAAGTTGATGTACTTCTATTCCATAGTTTACCTTTATTGTAATGGATATGTGGCCAATATAAATTATGCAGGCTTGCATGTATAAACTAACATATTGGTTGGGAAGATTTTACAATTAGACGTTTAATGTTTGTTTAAAACTTAGTTTCACGTGTGATGAGTTGCCATGAACTATAACTAATAAATATGATTTGCAAATAAATTGAACCTATCGCATGGATATTGTTCGTAATTGGAAAAGTGAAACAATTAATTATTCTACCTATGCAACCCATTTGTTGATTTATTTATTAATAACCATGAATTACAATAATTGATGGTTATTAAAATAATAATTAAGTGAATATTGTGTATTTCATGGTTTATCTTATGACACCAAATATTTGCTGGGATCTCTAAGTTATTATGTTACTTACATATTGATATTATTGCATCTTAGGTGGGGGAAAAAGAACGGCATTTCATTCAAGTAGGCGATATATTGTAATTAGCAGGACCATTCCCAACTTCAGTTTGCAAGATGATGAGGAGCAAGCACATTCAAGGTATTATTTGTGACGATTAAGTACTTTCTTATAGTAGGTTGTGTAATCTTTTTCATGCATGCTAGTTCATTGGATCCATAATTGCAACAAAAGTCATTTCCCTGCATGTTTGCTTTTATTCTCAAACATGACCAACAGGCCAATAAAGCAACAATATTAAATGACATAATTTTAGTAACATTCTTAAATCGGATTAATTTATTTTATTTTAATTTTGTAAACATCACATGGAGATGTCTGTCACGGGATCAAGTCCAAGCTCATCCAAACCAAAATAAGACCATTAATTTGTTCTTGTGTGTATAAAAATAAGCTGGCTTATCATGCATTATCAAATTAAAATAGGTATAATTTGTCTTAGTTCTGCATGCACATCTTGACAATCTTCCTCTGATCATCCCCTACTATAAATTCTTAGCATCTTGCAAAATGCAAAGTGAAGAATTAATGAGATATTACAATTGGATTAAAGAATGAGAAAAGATACTACTTTTTAGTTCGGATAATGATATATAATTATAATTTTACTTAACTATTCTTTATTTAATGTAAAAAGAGTATAAACAACTAAAAAATATATTTTAAAATCCACAACAATTTGGAAAACAAAAAAAAAAGCTTTTCAACTTAATTTCAGTTTAAGTTTTGGAAAAGATTGTGTGGGCATTAGAGTCACGTTTCAATTAAAGTGGATAATATGATTTATTAAATGGATTGGAAACACTTGTAACTCAAATAGAATGTCGTACAAATTCAGGTGATGCGATGAGAGAAAGTTCTCGAGGGAGAGGGTCTACACGAGGTATTCGTGCCAAAAGATTTGTACCATATACATGTTCAACAGCCTGCCGACAAGGAGGCCTTCGCATCGCTTCATACCATAGCACTAGCTCAAATGCAGATCAGTTAGGCACAGATGATTCAACTCAGCCTCCCAGTCGTCCATGGGACCCACCAAGTCCAATTCTAGTGCCCCCACCCGAGCCGAATAGAGAACCGTCACCCGTAAGAGAACCCCTACCTAATGGAGACAATATCGGTACAGTCGTCATTTCTATTCTTTTTTTTTTCAACACAAAACCCGTAGATCGTTCATGTGTAAACAACACATGATTAAATGAAGAAGACTGATAGCCATAATTTTTTTTTTATCTTGAAATACAGATGTGACTGCCCCCACGATGCATGAAGCAAATCAGGAACAGCACAAACGCAGACGTGGGCCGGCTAAGTGTATTGAGTTTGAGAAAGCTAGAAAGCACGGAAAGTGCTTTTGAAAATTAATGACGACAAAACAGCCCCGTGCTGCGAGAATGCATCCATGTTCACGACACGAGTAACGCAAATAGTAAAACACCATTGTGACATGAGTTATGCAAGGTGGACCAATGTGCCGCATGCATAAAAGAATGAGTTGATTGACCGCGTGAGGGTAAGACAATTGTTATTTCATATTGAGGGTAAGGGAGTGGGCATACAATACAAGATGACGTTAACGTGATGTTCATCCATGTAAGGTGACTACGTGTTGGATTGGGGTCGGGAGAATCATAGATTGACCGTTTTGATGCAGTTGCGTAAGCGGTTCAATGCATTCCATCACGAATTACACAAAAAATATTAATCTTATGGAAGTCACGAAGAAGCATTGGCTTCTGGGTGTACCATGGTCAACGGCGACGTTTAGGCTAAATTGTGTGAGAGGTGGGGAACTGAAAAATTCAAGGTATGTATTGGTTATTCAAAATAAAAAAACATGCAAAATTTAACAAGTCAATGGCTAGTCGATTTTATTATGCAACCTTTGTGTAACCTGACATTATGTGTTAATGGCAGAAAATCTCAACACAAAATCGGGAGAATAGACAGAGGCTAACCGTTAACCATACGGCAGGCCGTAAGACTTTTGTTCGGATGTTGGAGGAGAGGTATAATCTTTATTAAATAGATTTCTGCGGTAACTTGTTTGGTCACAACCCAGTTGCAGCATTTATACTGGTGCACTAATTTCATTACACGTTTGTGTGTGGGTGCTCACAACATGAAGAATCATGTTGGTTAAGGTCATATTTAGTTTGATAATGCATGCGAATTTGGTGCAGTTCTATAAGGAGACTCGATGGTCAAAAAAGACCGGTAAATTTGTCTCCTCAGCCGCTGAAGACACTTATGTAAGTACGATTTTTATTCAACACTATTTGCTTCATGAGAGGATTGTTCAATTACTTTACATTTGAAATGGCTTATTCATGAGCCATCACAAGACTTAAGAATAACCGTCATAATTAATTTCCATGTCTAGAAAGAGATGGTTGACAAGATGGATGGTCTAGAGCCTGACCAATGCACCGATGAGACAGCTGCGAGTGTATTTAGGGAGGTACTTGGTCATCCCGGAGTCGACAAGACAACGGGACCTTGAACTAGAAAGAGAGTACCTTGCCTTAATTGAAAAACACAAGAAGGATGCAGAGAATTACAAGAAGGAGCTTGGTGAAGTGAAGGATGAATTGCGAGAACTTCGTGAGAGGCAAAATGAAATTAATAAGATGATGAGGATGTTCTTTGCAAATAATGTTTCTTCCACTGGGTCTCTCCATTCTAGTGGAGAGACCCAGTGAGCCACCTTACGAAATGGGGGAAGGGTTTTTTTGTGTATTTTGGGGCAATTTTTGGTACGTGAGAGATCATGGGTGACCAATATATATATAATTATATATATAATTATGAATAGGAAGGTTGTCTATACTTTTGTATTGTGGGAGACTCTGGACAGTTGAGGGTTTTTTGGGCATTGACTTGGGATGGAAAGTTTGTCTATATACTGACTGGCGTGGGCTTAAACAATTGCAGCGGCGTGGATAACAATTAAGTGAAGGGTTATTGTCACTGCAGCTCAATGAAGGTTCTATAGAAGTTATGTAATCACATGCATCCTTCTCCTATGAATTTATTTAGTCGATGATATTTTTGTCAAATATCAATTTTTTTGGTTATATGTAATATTGCATTTTCTTAGAATCTGACAGGCCTTAACAAACCGCTCATTCAATTCAGGAGCAATCATTGATGTTGCAGCTGGATTGCAATCTAGGCTTTAATTCTAGGTATGTGTGTGGGCACCCTCATTCATCAATAAAAGATGTTCAACAGCTTGTTAAAGTTGGTGATGGGAGGAGCAAGGCCTGCTTTTGTTATACTGGTCTGGTCCCCAATTGTGTGAAGGTCGGTCTCTGTAAATCATTCTTTGCAAACTAGTTTTAAGAAATGTGGGAATGCGGATCCTGGATGTAAAATTCACTATAAACATGGTTGAATTTTAAGCTCTTTTATGCAGTACTGAACTCTAGGAAGTGTTAAGGAAACTAATCTTTGGTTCTCCCTTTCTCTCTAATAATTAAGTCAAGACCCAATGATGACTCAGATCACTCTCTCTGATTCATATCTATTAATTTCTTGTTAACAAGATTTCTTATCTATAATATTATATTGTCTTATAAAGCTAGGGAGAATCATTGTCCAATTATCTTGTTTCTCCCTTCCATTTTCCATGAGCCTTTGGTGGGTTTAACACTTAGTACATTATACATGTACCTCCAATACATATATGCATGTATCGTGCATGGCTCCCAAATTTCTTGTTCTTTATTAGTACAAGAAATTAAAGGGTTTCACTACATTCTTTTCTCATGCTACTAATCTTGAATAAAAAATATACGATAAACTTAATTAATCTAACAAAAATCTTTTCATATATTAGTATATAATGGGATCTGTTCAACCAACAGATTTTCTTGTAATGTGAATCATGCATGACATATGTTTTATTGTGCAAAGAGATCGGAACACAAATCCCAAGTTTGCATATTATTTTTTAATTATTTTCTCAACTTTACATGAAACAGTATGTCTAAATATATAGCTCAATGGTTTTGAGGATGTTGAATGCTATCTAACTGAATAACTATTTAAAGTTCAATGTGACAGCATATATTTGAGGATGTTGGGTATGAAAGAAAATTAAGTTCAGGAGATATACAATCATTGGTAGTCCACGCCGTTCACTCCTCACTCTGCAAGCTAATTCAGCTTTTCCTCTTGGGAATACTGTCAAAGCGTTGCCATGTTTTTTGTCAACTTCACTCCACAAGCAAGTTAAATAACCATCAGGGTAGGTCTCTCCCTTTGTGATTTTTTATCCGATTTCTTTTAGTTGTTTCCAGAAAGATCAATCTGTTATTTGTTGTTTGATTTGGTTGTATTTTGCTCGAGAAAGACGTAGAGTTCTGAAAATGTTGATTATGCTATTCTCTCGTTTTTTTTTTTTTTTTTTTTTTTTTTTTTTTTTTTTTTT
>QEOT01006447.1:268323-309127 GCA_003123785.1 Pterocarya stenoptera | reverse complement strand
ACATACTATAATATTTATCACTATTATATATAAATTAAAAATAAAATCAATATAATATTTTTATATAAATTAAAATAAAATTACAATAATAAAATTATTATAATATTTATCACTATTATAAAATCACTATAATATTTATGGGACCCACACCTTTTTCTACTGTCTATCCAAAAGTCAACAACTCAACATACTTCATACATCCAAACAACTCAAAACACTTTCAATGGGATCTACAAACTCACTTCAATCTCTACTCATAACTATTCACAACACTTCTCAACACTTTTCACTACCCAAACTAGGCCTAAGAATCCTCAAGGATGGTAAAAGAAGGTACTTGCTATATTGATCAGTATACTATTGCTTTGTTTATATATTTAGAATCATGTATTATTTAGAGACAGTATGACAGTGGTAATGCAAGTATGTGATAAAATTAGTTGGAAGGGATTAAATTATCGGGATTTTAGTTTGCTTGAAGAAAGTATTGATGCTCAAGTACTGTATCTAATCATGTATTCCAGGGGTTTTGGTTTCTTTCAAAGAACAAAAAATGGATATGCGAAAGATAATCTACAGTTCGGAGTAACATCTTCAGTCCTTCTGCATTCAATCTATTTTAAGGGGTTCTCGATCTATATTTGGTATCTTCCTTGAGCATAATAATTGTTTTACCGTTAAGCCCAATCGGAAGGAACCAATTTTCAATAAAATTGGTATTGTCCTCTTCCTTGAAAAAATAAAACAATTTTTAGTACTCTTTTCTTTTTTAGTTTTAGTAAAACAAGAAGAAAAATGATACTTATCATTCCATACCATGCATCAATATATGATTTGTCATTTTCATTATTCTATTTAAATTTATCTTCAAATTAAGTTAAGAGGTCATTTTTAAACTGTTGCGGTTATTATTTCTAAGATTAAGCACTCTACCTTTGCCTATCATCAAGTTAATGAAAACTGATAATAAAGTATTGGATCAAATACTCTAATTACCATTAAAATGGATGGAAAATAAGATACAATTTTTTTGGTCCTTTCTTGGTGAAAGAATGTTGTATATTATAATTTTTCAATCATTTGAGTGTGTAACATGCAAGGTTTTTTACTAGCAAGTAGCATGTCATCAACTTTCGATTCCAAATGCATAGATAGTTCAAATTGCTCTGGTAAATTAAAATCAACATATGTGATGTCAAACCGCTGTGGTAAATTAAAATCAACGGCCTGTAAAGTTTGCCAAAAAAAGGACTTATTAATAACCATAGAAGACATTTATAAAATTCAAAACAATCTTTTTACCTGATCCAATCTTAAGATTTGAGTTCGGAAATTGGCTGTATGCAGGTTGGGCACTGCCACTTCCTTCCTAGAGCATCTTCAATCTTAAGATCTATCGTTGGACCATAAAATGCACCACCACTTTTGTCAAGTTCATAGCTCCACCCTTTATCATCCAAAGCATCTCCGACGGCAGATGTTACATTCTCCCATATATCATCACCTCGATTCAACAGCTTTCTCTGGCATCGTAGAGAGATTTACTTCATTGTCACGAAGTGTTAAATGTCAAACTCGAGGACCACCAATTGGTTTTCTTTTTAGCTTGAAGTGATTATACCAACACCTGTTTTAAATCCATGCAAGTGTTGGTGTCGTTTGGATACCACCAAGAGATTGCATTAATTCCATATTTTCAAGGGAGAGAAGGTAGATCAACTCTTGTATGCATGACATGAGAAAGAAAATGGTCTTTGCCCATATAAATGATATTGGAATCAACATCATGTCACCCTCCGGATGCCAGAACACTAAACCACCACCATCTTCAATATTATCCTGCATAATTGTAGCCAACAAGATGATGTATTGAATTCAAGATTTAAAATTTGCATCAACCGCAATCTAAGAACAAAATCAAATCAGGTAGAATACTACATAATCGATCTGTAGTTGGACTCCTCTTTGAAGTGAAGGTATGCTTTCAACTGTTCTTCATCCTCCCATGTAATGCCATAGATGCTCTCCAGCATCTGTTTCTTTTCATCTCCTCTCCAGTAAGCACCAAAAACAGATTCAAGTTCAATAGCCTTCCTGTCAATATTTCCAATAGATTCAACATGAGGCCCCAGAACAAACATCCCACCAATCAAACCTGGCAAACCTCAATGTACAAACCTCTGCAACATATACATGGATTTGAAACCCAGTAGCTGTACAAATGTACACAGAAATGTAATGGAAAGCACAATATAGAAATCAGGCAAAGATGCCTTTTTGATATGGTATCAGAGCTTTGTGACTCATTATCCCTCTGATCCATGGCGTTACCACCTCTTTCCCCTTCTCCAAATCCCT
Source organism: Pterocarya stenoptera (assembly GCA_003123785.1). Taxonomy (NCBI): domain Eukaryota; kingdom Viridiplantae; phylum Streptophyta; class Magnoliopsida; order Fagales; family Juglandaceae; genus Pterocarya; species Pterocarya stenoptera. The sequence goes on along the minus strand of QEOT01006447.1, from coordinate 306,769 downwards.
CAATTGCCCCTTCCTTCTCACATCTTGTTACCACTAAGCTCACAACAGAAAACTATACCTTATGGAAAGTGCAGATTAGTGCTTACCTTCGGGGCCAAAATCTCTACCAATATGTAGATGGCACCCTTCCATGTCCAACTGAATTTATGCCCACCCAATCCAACTCTATTCCTCAAATCAACCCAAATTTTTCCTCATGGAAATGGACTGATCAACTAATCCTTAGCATTTTATTTTCATCACTCTCTGAATCTGTAATAGGCCATGTCCTTTCTTCAAACTCCTCCCGTGCTCTCTGGCTCTCTCTTGCTTCCATGTTCGCATCACACTCACAAGCCAAGCAGTTTTAGGTGCGGTTCCAACTTGCTAATATCAAACATGGTGATGAAACCATCACAGATTATTTTGGAAAGGTTCGTGCTCTAGCAAACATCCGTGTGGCAACTGGTAAACCCTTGTGTAACACCCAGTTCCCAAGGGGTCCGGAGAGTTAATTCATGTCACTTAAAAGTCATTTTCCAACCACAAAGTACATACTTTAATTTTTCTCTATTACACAAAATACTCACACATCAATTACTCTGGTATAATTAAACTAAGACAACACAAAGTCTTAATATAAACATCAACCTCCCAACATATCACATCATCAAATCACAACAAACTTACTGAATAAGAATCCTCAATACTCATATAAACCTTCTATACTTAATCCATTATTCTTAACTCATCTCATCCATGCTTCATATTCTCTATCCTCAGCTAAAATATTCAAATCATCTGAAAAATATTATGGAGATAAGGGTGAGTTATCAACAATTCAGTAAGCAGAGAACATATACTAGCATGTAAACATGAGTAATTTCATAAAGTTCAAAATGCAAAAACAAAACATTTCATTTTTATATGCACATCTCAAAATGTATTATCAGAAAATTAGAGCGACTTTTCAATCTTTTCATATTCATAAACCATTTTCATATTCAAAAAACCCTTTGGCATAACATAACTGAACATTTTCATCTTATTATATCATATCATATACCATGTTTAACCCCCGTGGTAGAGTTGTGATATCCCCGGTGGCCAAACCAAGCAGTATCATATTGTGAAACTTTTCCTTTTTCAATCTCGAAGCCCCGAGTGTGCACACAGGAAAGAGCACATAAAAGACCACTTTGTTTCCTTCCAAAGTGGGTGCACCAGAAACAGAGAAGTTGGTACCAACCCAAACAGAGGCCATAGTTTTATACCCGTGGTAAGGTCAGAACAGAATAGAAACAGAATGTCATACTAGAGGTTTCAGAAATCACATCATATCATATCAGAGTACAGAATATTTTCAAAATAGAACAGAATAGAATCAGATCACAAGAATAAAATTTATGCACAAAACTTCATGTTCGCTCTCTTTTGCACAATTCAGAAACAAAATGTCAAAATAAGCTCATGTCTACACCAGTCATGACAGAAAATACTTTCTTCTTATACAGAGTTTCATGAGAAATGCAGAACAAATAACTGAAGTCGTTTCCAAAATTTCTTTTCATAACGAAACATGCATATTTTCCAAAATCGACCTTAGATCATTTTATTTTATGCAAAATCTGGTATAGGAATCCCACTTACCTGAACTTCTTTATCTTTAAAACATTTCCTCAATAATGCCGAATAAATATTAATCGTCACCTATAAAATAATCACGTAATTCCCGTAAATTTTCAATCAACCACGAATTTCAAAATTTAAGCCTAAGATGCTAAAATAACTTATTTTTATACCTCAAAAATCTAAATTTCTCATAACCTTAAAACCTCTCTCTTAATTCTAAAATAAATAATAATCACTTTCTAAATCCCACAATATCCATTTAATAAGTCTGACTAATTCATAAAAAATCTAACTTACCAACTATCGAAAACAAAACATAATTTAATATAATCACACCCAGATATATATTATCTTAAACCCCAACTCTTAATAATTAAACTAATATAAAAATAAATAAATAAAATACACCCTTGTAGTCTTTCACAATAAATTCTTATTTTTAAAACATAATCCACACAAAGTGGGTTTAATAATTAAAAGTCAAGCTTACGTAAAACCTATCTGAAATTCAAAGTTTTGAAATTTACGGACAAAAATGGTAATTGAGAAACTTGTTTTCATTTAAGGGCAAAACTGTAATATCACAAAAATTCTTTTACGTGAACTTAAGCCGTTTAATAGTTTCTTCTTTCCTTCATCTACATGAAATCTGCAAGTTACTCATATGTAACAGAGGCTGCGTGCGATCCTTACCGAGAAGAGGAGCAGAAGAGCTGTAGAGAGTGAACGGTGGTGGGGGCGACGGTCAGCACAGCACACTGGTAAGAGGGAGAGAAAGCAGACAGAGAGTGGGTGAATGAGGGAGAGGCACACGGTGGAAGAGGATTTACACACCTTGCTTGACGGGAAAGCTACAGACTGAGGTGGTCTGTGGGTGTCGGGGTTCATTTCCGAGCGTGTGGCAACAGCTTGGAGCGGTTGGTGTGGTGCGGAGGTTCGGTTGGTAGGACCTCTGTTTCGGGTGGCTAAAAAACAGAGGAGTTTATGGCTTGCAATGGAGGCTACGGGAGGTGTTGGGTGGCGGCTTCATGTGGCTGGGCACGGTGGTGATGTCGGGAGAGACAGAAAGCGCACGAACACAGAGAGAGGGAGAGAGAGAGAGAGAGAGAGAACACAGAAAGAGAATAACGAGCCAAGAGAGGAAGGAGGTAACCAAGAGAGGGACTGACCACAAGGAAGTAGCAACGGCTGAGGTGGCTGGGGTGTTCGGTCGGTACCTTCCGTGCAGGTGACAACGTCAGGGTGGAGCTGGCACCGTGAAAGGTGGCTATGATCGAAACGGCACTGGCTGAAAGATGCTTTGTTTCGGTTGCTAAAAACAGAGGTCTTCGGCTTAGTTAACACTGTGGGTTGCTATGATGGGGCAAAGCTGGCGGTGTAGGTTGGCTTTTTGGCCGAGCTTGGATGCATGGTGGAGATGGAGTTGCGCAGTGGCTGAGCAAGAGGAAGCTACGGTTTCACGTGGGTGTTTTTCGGTTGCATGTCTTTCGGTTGAGGGTAGTCATGGTTCACAAAGGAGAGTGAATGCTCAGAGGAGTTGGTTGGTTGAGGGCTTGAGGAGAGGGCAGCGGCAATGAATCTAGGGTTGAGGATGCTTAATACTTATATAAGCTATAAGTGGAAAGTAGATTAAATATAAAGTAAAAAAGAGGAGGGCTATGCATGAAAAAGGAAACAAGCGTGAACCCGGGCGACGTGGATTCCGGATGCTTCCACGGGCTTGGGCTCCTTGGAAGGGAGTTGGGCTAGGGATTGGCCCAAAAGAAAAAAAAAATAAAAATCTACTCATATAAGTTCAGTCCGAAAATAGAAAGTCCAACAAAAAAAAAAAAAACAAGGCACAATAAAAATAAATAAGAGCCAAATAAAAACACTATAACTCAATATAAATAAAATAAAAAATAATTAAATTCCAACAATAAAATAATTTAAAGCAATAAGTAATTTAAATGTAAATAACAATTAATATCAAGAAAGTACATCAAAATAAATTTCACAACTTAAAAATCGAAAATTAACCCAAAGATAAATACGATAAAATTAAAACAAGAGAACCAATACTTAAATTAAATAAAATAATTATTCAATTAAAAATACATAAAAATACGGGATATTACACCTTGCCTGATCCAGAGTTTGTCACTTATCTTCTCACTGGACTTGGCTCTCTGCATATGAGTCGTTTATCACATCTATGACCACAAGGGCTGAGCCCATCTCTTCAAATGAGCTTTATCAATTGTTACTTGTTCAAGAAAGTAAACTCTCACACACTACACAGAGTACTACCTCTCTTGACCCTTTAGCTCATCTTACCATAACTGGTAGCCGTGGTAGAGGCTTTACTCATGGAGGTCATAATGGACGAAGTGGGCGAGGCAGGTCCAACTTTGTCACTCGAGGTGGTAGAACCTTCATGCCATTTGGGCAATCAAACCAGTAGTATAGTCAAAGACCAACGTGCCAAGTGCGTAACAAATCTGGCCATGTAGCTTTGCAGTGTAGATATCGGTTTCATCACAGTTATCAATATGCTGCTCCTCCTTCTTTCTCTGCAAATTTCTCAAGCCCAAGCACTTCGGACGCCACATGGCACCCAGACTCTGCTGCAACTCATCACATAACTCATGACTTCTCAAACCTCAACCTCTCATTTGAACAATACGATGGTAGTGAACAAATCCGTGTTGGTGAATGTTCGGGACTGTCCATACAAAATATTGGTGACTCTTCTCTTTCTTCCCCCCCTTATCCTTTCTTCTTCGCAACTTACTTCATGTTCCCAGCATTACCAAAAATTTAATTTCGGTGTCAAAGTTTTGTGGTGATAATTCTTGTTATTTCAAGTTTCATGCCTCTCATTTTTCTGTGAAGGACATCTCGACGGGGAAGCTCCTCCTCATAGGGCCAATTCGTGATGGCTTCTATGTTTTCCCCTCTGCCATGGCCTCTACTTCTTCTCCATCTGCTCATTTAGGCGAGAAAACATCAATTGCTCAGTGGCATCATCGGCTGGGTCATCCCTCACTCACTCTGGTTTCTAGCATTTTGCACACAAACTGTTTGAAGTCTTCTCCCACAGCAAGCAACTTCAAATGCACCGACTACCCTCTAGCCAAAAGTCATCAACTCCCCTTCTCCACTAGTTAGGCCTCTTCTACTAAGCCTTTAGAATTAATTTGTGCTGACCTCTAGGTCCAACCCCTTTTATTTCTAGAAATGGATAAAAGTATAATCTTTCTTTTGTTGATCACTTTACTCGGTTTACTTGATTTTTCCCTTTAAAATTAAAATCCGATGTCCTCAATATATTCTCTACTTTTTTGCCATATGTTGAAAGATTATTCAATACCAAACTTATCACACTCCAAACCGATGATGGTGGTGAATTTACACCGCTCACTCTGTTGTGTCAAAAACTTGGTATCCATCACCATTTTTCATGTCCTCATACACATCAACAAAATGGACTCGTTGAAAGAAAACACAGGCATATAGTTGAGATTGGGCTTGCTCTTTTGGCCCATGCATCTCTTCCGTTTCATTTTTTGGCCGAAGCTTTCGACACGGTAGTTTACCTTATCAATCTACTGCCTTCAACAACTCTCAAGAATCAATCCCCATTCATTAAAGTTTATCATCATAATCCAGATTACAATTTTTTAAAGGTGTTTGGGTGTGAATGTTACTCAAACTTACGTCCCTACAATAAACACAAATTAAACTATAGGTCAACCTCTTGTCTGTTTCTGGGATACAGTTCTATACATAAAGGATATAAGTGTTTAGACACCAAGACCAATAGACTGTATATCTCAAGGGATGTAGATTTTCATGAACATTCCTTCCCATATTCACGAAATCGGACCTTAAGCTCGTCTATCCAAACAACTGACCAATCTTCCTCTCAGGCCCATCTTCCCATTTTATCACCCTCCATTCTTGGCCTGGGCCCATTGCCCTTTTCCACTCCCAATCTACCTTAGTCTTCATCCAGAGCTTCTCCATCCCCTCCTCGCAACCTGCCAAACTCATCTTCTCCTTCTCAATCAGTCACCACATCTCTCATTCTGACTCCACCACGTTCACCGATAATTACAAGAGCTCAAACAAACTCTTCTTGTCCCTTCATTCATATGGATGGAACCATCCCATACCCCGCACGACACTGTCTCACTACCACCGTACAAGTTCCCGAAACCCCTACCAGCTACTATGCGGCATCTAAAATTCCACAATGGCGTGAGGCCATGCACCAGGAATACAATGCCTTGGTCCAAAATAAAACTTGGATCTTAGTTCCTCCTGACCCTTCCCATAATATACTTGGTTGCAGGTGGATCTACCGAACCAAACTCCATGCTGATGGATCGATGAACGGCGGAAGGCGATGCTAGTTGCAAAAGGTTATGATCAGTAACCTAGAATTGACTTTCACGAGACTTTCAGCCTAGTGGTAAAATCTCCCACCATCTGATTGATTCTATCAATAGCAGTTGCTCGTGGGTGGCCCTTGCGGCAAATTGACATCCAAAATGATTTTCTCCATGGAACTCTTCCTGACAAGTATTCATGCAACAGCCTCAGGGCCTTATAGATGCTCTACATCCTACTTATGTTTGTAAATTAAATAAAGCCATCTACGACCTCAAGCAGGCCCCTCGAGCATGGTTTGCCCAATTGAGTTCTTGGCTTCTTAACTACGGTTTCAAAGCCTCTCAAGCAGATCCTACACTATTTACTCTCAGTCATGGTGATCTTCACATATTTCTTCTTGTATATCAAAGAATTGTTAATTCGCAGTAAGATGCTGAATCCCAAGCTGATAACGTCGCCCATGGCAGCCTCTTTAAAACTGTCAAAGTTTGATTCACGATGTTTTGATGATGTTACACTTTTTAGAAGTATTGTTGGAAGATTACAGTACTTGTCCCTTACTAGGCCTTATATCTCCTTTGCGGTTAATAAAGTGTGTCAATTCATGCATACACCTAAGCTGCCTCATTGGGTTGCAGTAAAAAGAATTCTGAGATATTTAAAAGCCACCATCAACCATGGACTCTTTTTCACTTCCAAGTCTTCCTTCCAGTTGCAAGCATATTCTTATGCCGATTGGGTTGGATGCCCCAATGATCGGAGATCTACTGGTAGCTTTTGTATACTTCTTGGCAAGCATCTCATTTCATGGAACTCCAAGAAGCAACGGACTGTTGCAAGGTCAAGTACTGAAGCTGAATATAAATCAATTGCCTCATATGAATCAGTTGCCTCATCTGCAGCTAAATTAATTTGTCTTCAAACTCTTCTACTTGAACTTGGTTTGTCTCTTCCTCAAGTTCCAACACTATGGTGTGACAATATTGGAGCTACTTATTTGGTTGCTAACCCCGTCTATCACTCAAGAACAAAGCATATAAACATTGATGTGCACTTTGTAAGAGAGAAAGTTGCTGCCAAAACATTCAATATCTCCTTCATTAGCTCCAAAGATCAACTGGCAGATATCTTTACAAAGCTATTAGTAGCTGAAACATTCTTTAAACTTCGGACGAGTCTCAATGTTGTTGACACCCCCTTGAACTCAAGGGGTCGTATTAGCATAGAAGAAATTACTGTCAAACTGTAGGCACTATAGACAATTCTGGTTGTTATTCTCTCAAGTTCTGTAACCGTTTTTTATTCACTTTTGACGCCTTTGCATCCTGTACACATTGTGCATAAATATGCACGAAAATGTAATGGAAAGCACAATATAGAAATCAGGCAAAGATGCCTTTCTGATAAGACTCCTCTTTGAAGTGAAGGTATGCTTTCAACTGTTCTTCATCCTCACATGCAGTGCCATAGATGCTCTCCAGCATCTGTTTCTTTTCATCTGATCCTCTCCAATAAGCACCGCTGCACCAACAACGGATTCAAGTTCAATAGCCTTCCTGTCAATAATTTCCAATAGATTCAACATGAGGCCCCAGAACAAACATCCCACCATTCAAACCTGGCAAACCTCAATGTACAAACTTGAGCAACATATACATGGATTTGAAACCCAGTAGCTGTATAAAAAAACAAGAGACAAATATAGTAGAAATCAAATGATCAGCAAAAGAACATGACATAAACAAATAAACAGCAAAAGAAAATGATAGAAATCAAATCAAATTAACAGCCGCTTTAATAAAGATTTATGTGAATGATAAACTAGTAAGGCCCATCTTGCAGGCCTCTTGCTTAATGTGGTGTGTTTGGAGTAAAATGAATAAATTTAATTTGAATGGTTTAAGAATGGATAATAATATCCTTATACCTCATTTACTACTGTTTTATTATCTAATTTTTTGTTCCTTTTGCTATTTGAATCTAGACTAAAAATCCAAGAACATGACCTTCTTGCATATAATCTTAAAGAAAATAAATTCAATTAACCAACGTAATCATATAATTTAATTAAAACTAAATTTAATTTTATAAAAATTAATATTCTTTTGCTCTTTGAGTCAATTTTTATAAAATTGAATTTATTTTTAATGAAATTATATGATTAAATTGGTTGATTGAATTTATATTCTTTTAAATTATACAAGAATGTTATGTTTTGAAATTTTTAATCTAGATTCAAATAGGAAAAAAAAATCTAAGTAGTAAACTAATAATGTAAGGATATCATTACCCTTAAGAAGACAATGTGGATCTAAAGGTTGCTTTTTAAATACTCTACTACTGGATTACTACTATAAAATTTTCTTGTCCAACTTTTCAGGATTTTTTCAATCTTTTTACTATAAAATGCTCTCTTTTATTGTTAATAAAATCTGACTGAGTTGCATTGCGATCATTTGGTGAATCTATGTTGTTGTAAGTGACTGAAGGATCGGTAAAGGCGGATGCCACATGTGTTTTGAAGTTTTTTCTCTACCTATCAAAAAAATAAAAAGTAAAATTAGTGAGAATAACACTATACATGCGTTTTACACTGAGGTTGGAGCTACATATCTTTCAAATCCAGTTTTTCACTCTACCAAACACGTTGCCATTGATTTTTATTTTGTCAAAGAACGTTGTTACATATGGTCTACTCTGGGTTCGTTTCAATTTTTCATCTCCGGCAAGGACCAACCTGCCGCACATCCTCATCACTAGACCATTGGTGGCTCCAAAATTTAATCCTCTCCAAATCAAGCTTATGGTGATCCGAGCCTCCCCATTGCGCTTGTGGGGGCGTGTCTGCAACAATCAAGCCAAGTCAAGGAAGCTGTCAAGCCCAAGTCGACCTTGCATTCATAGCCAATAATCAAGCAATGAAGATATGCATGACCGACAATCACGTGATGAAGATTCCATGACCAAACCGGCCCTCTCTTGCAAATTAATGATGTCTGACCTGTCATGCACCAAGCTGTCCTCCTAACGTGTAGCTATTGTAATTGCCCTAGATTGTAGCATACCACGTGTATGTAAGAGAGTCATTGTACATGAAATTATATGCGAGAAATCAATATAGAATATTTTACACTCGTTGAAGGCCGGACTTCATGCAAACACATGATGGTAGATATTCCAAATAAGAATTAATCTTTGTATCATCCTACACACCATATACCATAATTTTTTTTTTTTTTTATTTCTCTTATTAAATGTGTATTATATGGATGAAGAATAAAAAAATATAAATGTTTCAAAAAGAGTAAAAAAAAAATTGAAAAAAATTGAAAAAATAAAAAACATATTGGTGTGTGGTGTGTAGGATGATGCATAGCAATGCTCTTCCAAATAAAAAATACAGTAAAATAATGAAATATGTGGGTAAAAATATCAGCAAAAACTTGAGTTTCAGTAAAATAATAGCTTGTGAAAGAGAACATAAACACAATTCCAAAAATAATCTGGTGCGGTTGTATGGTGTCTATACAGAGAACTTTAGTAGTAAATAAGAGATAAATGTAGGGATAATAAAGAAATAGAGACATAGATTTATATGGTTTGATACTAAACCTATGTCCACGGGTTATTTAGAGGGCAAATCCACTATAATATAATAGTTATACAATCTCATGGTCTCCTATCCTCGTTGTACAATGGAAGTCGAAAATCTATTCTATGGTGGAGATCTTCTCTCTGGAGCTCTCGTCATCTGGTTGAAGAAGCTGAAGAAGAAGTCGTCCCAAAGTCTCCCCTTTCTTGTTCAATTTGATGTCTTTTTATCCTCTGCCCATCATTGCTTTATGTCATATCTCTCCCTCCTTTATGTCACATCCTCATTTCCCCTGACACACTATCCATCCCTCAGCCTTTTCTCCCCTTTTTTCTCTTCTCTCTTCCCTTTTGATGAGATCCCTCCTCTGGGCTGGGCTTGGTAGATCATATTGGGCCTATGATATTTTATCCCCTTCAGTTGCCTGCAATTCTTAAGGTTGATTTTCTCCAAAAGAATGCCTTGAGAATCTTTAAGATAAAATATGCGATAGAGATAATCGGTAGAAAAATAAATTCCGGAGCAGGTCCTTGGTTTTCCATTGCATTCGTGTTAAGTAAATTCCAGGAGATGTAGTAAACTGCTTTTGGTGCGAGCCCAAAGCTCAACTTTGGCCGGAGATGAGCTCGGTCGCGTTAGGTGTGAGCGCGGGACTTGGCAAGATAAGCGGAAGGCATATTCGACCGCATTAGACGCGAGCGTGGAGCTCGTCTTGGCGAGATAAGCGGGAGGTGCGCTTGGCCACTTTAGGAACGAGTGCATAGCTCAAATTTTATGTGCACGAGAGAGGTCGGGCAGTCAAGTGACTTGCCCGCCTATCAGGCAGTCCCTGACCTTTCTTGCTAGTGCAGGGCAATGGGTGAGGTTGGGCAGTCGAGAGACTTGCTTGCCTGTTGGGCGCCTGGGAGGTCCGGTGGTCTGTGACCTTTCCCGCATGTTGACTCATCATGAGAGAGATCGGGCAGTCGAGTGGCTGGACTCGCCTATTGACTCTCAGCGAGGTATGAGTTGGCTTTGAGTTCATTTGTGTGAACGTTTATCATTAGTAAAGAGTGTTTATCCTTCCAAAGTTTTTTTTTTTTTTTTGATGGTGTTAGCGGATTTTCGCCCCTTGATGTGAATTGTTGTTGGCGTTTCTATTTTGATATTGATGCTAGAGTTTTTTTGTAGTAACCCGTACTAAGTGGTCAGGGAGCCCATCGACCCCTTGGGTCCACCTTAAGCAGTTGCCGAGCCTGTCGACTAGTTCCCGAAGGTAACCCGTACGAGGCTTGTTCCCGAAAGTAACTCACTAGCGACGGTTATGGCACGAGTGTAAATACTCAATGTTTGTTAGAGAAGATGTTGTGCTGGTATTGCTATCCAGGTGAGGAAGGTCGGGCAGTCGAGTGGTTGGACCCGTCATGATTTCATCAGGTGGGAGGCTGTGAGGGAGGTTGGATAGTCAAATGGTTGGACCCACATGTTGACTCTCAAAGGGAAATGAATAAGGTCGAGCAGTCGAAAAGCTGGACCCACTGTGATTTCGCCATGAATAAAGGTCAAGCAGTCGAATGACTGGACCCACCAATTGACTATCAATGGAAAATGAATAAGGTCGGGCAGTCAAAAGGCTTAACCTATAGTGATTTTTCCGTGAGGGAGGTTGGGCAGTCGAATTGTTGAAACTGCCTGTTGACTCTCTAGGAGGTGTGACCTGTCTTTTGTTTGAAGATGCTTGACCATGCTAAGAAAAATCAAACCAGTTAGTGTAGATAATCTAAATCACAAATGTGAGATTGACAAACCTGAATTGTCTTGCTAAAGCGTGGCAAAGGTTTAAGGAGCGCCAATGAAGCTCGTGGGGAGCCATGCTTTAGAAATATTGAAGATCCGTAGTGCCTGCATGCATGTTAATGCCAAGAAATTTATTTCGATGGATACATATTGAGCCGTCCAAGTGGTTCTCTAGTGGGAATATGTATCCAGTGTCTGCATTGCTCGGGTGAGTTCCAACAAAATATGTTCTCGGGGTGTGCTGACAGCAGGATTTTTGTGGAACCTCGAAGAGTTTGGTGAAGAGAGACTCCAAAATCTAATTTTATTAGTAAAAATAAAGTTTAAATAGCAAGCTTGAGGGAGACAATATCAAGGCGATGAGGCCGTTGTTACTAACTTTCACTTGACTAAATTTGTCCCTTGTTGATTCTTCTTCTTCTTTGCTGAAACTGTTTACTATTGGCGCGCCATGGAGGGTGCCCGCAATGAGTCAGGTTTCTTTTATGTGGTCAAGGGACTTTGAGTGGCCAAGTGGTGGTTAAGGAGTTGGGTGTCCGAGCAATGGTTGACAAGCCAAGCAGTGGCTGGGGAGTGGTGTGTCCGAGCAATGGCTGAGGAGCCGAGCAATGGTTGAGGAGCAGTGTTTCTGAACAGGGACTGAGGAGCTGGGTGTCTGAGCAGTGAATGAGGAGTGGTGCGTCCGAGCAGAGGGGCTCAAGTTGAGCACGTTCTGGTCGAGCAATTGCTCAGGCCTGTTTGCTTGGTGGGTTGTTGCCCACTGGCGTGGCTGAGTCAATGGTGGCCAAGCTGCTCGTGGCTGAGATGCAGGTAGTCGAGGAGTTTATGGACAAGATGCAAGTGGTCGTGATGCACATGGCCGAGAGGTATACAACCGAGTCACTCATCCCAACCGAGGAGGATGGGGCCAATGGGAAAGGTCCCATCGACGTTCTCTATCACCGAGGGCCAGCATGCCGATGGCAGAAAGTGCTGGTGCATCCAGTAGTGGCTGCTCGCAACTTTAGCAGCTCGTCAGTAGGTGGCAAGTGGTTACCTGCCTACTGCAAGGTCCACAACAGAGAGGATTTGGCGGGAGAACCCCCACCGACTTTGTCTGGGGATACTGCACCGCGACTGAGTCCTCGCCATACCTTGCTAGGGAGGTAGCGAGCTCCCATGCCGGCGATCGCTCTCATCTCGGGGGCACTAGGTGCACGGGTGCTCCGACCTCCGTGGCTGTTTGGGAAGGGTGATGTCGCGCTAGAGATAGACAATGCCGGCAACCTCGTTGGTGGCCGTCGAGTGCTTCACGAGCTCACGGTTAGGTGTCATGAGCCTTAAGCCATGCACCTGCTGTTCTTCTATGCACAACATGCACCTCCCCCCTCCCCTTCGTTGGATCACCTTGGAGGGTGGATGGCAATCACCTGCGGACCACATGGTGGTCACCAGTCTTGCTAATGAGGCTGTTGTGTGCCTCTTGGGTGCACGACAATGGTCAAACAGACTCGCAACGGGCTGTCGCGAGCCTGCCGAGTGCATGGCAACGTGCACCTGTTGTACACTATGCATACACAGCTGGAGTGTGGACGACATTGTGCATGGTGCTAAGCCTAACATGTGCAGTTGCACAGCGCTAGGGACTTGGACATGTGCGTGTGCCCAATACTCACTTATGTTCTCCCCTCTCTTTTTGCACTGAGCACTTGCAACTAGTGGTGAAAAAGAAAACCGATAAACCAGATCGGACTGAATCGAACTGGTGGGTTTGGTCCGGTCCAGTATCGGTTCTATTTTTTTCAAAACCGGTCAAAATCAATCTGGTTCTGATTTTCATTTTTCTAACACCGAATCGAACTAAACCTGTTCATATATATTTTTTAATTTTTTATATTGTATAAAATATTTTTTATATGATTTTTTTGTATTATATATAATTTTTATATATAATATATATAATTATATATAAAATAATTTTATATTATATGATAAATTATTCATTAAAATAATTTTAAATTTTAAAATCATATATAAATAATTATATATTATCCCTATAGTCTATAGTATTTTAAAAAAATATATATAATCTATTATATTAATAATTATATATTTTGCCTATCAATGTTTTACGTCACATGGATCTATCTCATCTTTTGTCACATCTACTTTTCCTTGACACTATCCATCTCCGAGCCTTTTCTTTCCCTTTTTCTATCTTCTCTTTTGATGAGATCCCTTCTTTGGGCTGGATTTGTTAGTTTATATTGAGCATGTGATATTTTTTTCCCTTTTTATATATATTGGCTCTGAATACAAATAGTTGTAAACAATCATCAGACTCTTGGTCCAAAAAGAGTGTCCCATTTGATTAGGATGAGTGCAGGGTTCCATTCGACGCCTTTTTCTATTTTGACCTTTATTGTGTTGTAGTGTGCACTAGTTTATTGGCCGTTTCGAAAGAGGGAAAGTGGTCCAAATTCAAGGGCTGGAAAAGTTTTGTCCTATAGATTGCTTGCTGGATTCTTTGGTTATCTTGTGATTCAGATATTTTATAAATAGTGATAAAAAAATAATAATAGAATAGTAAATAATAATTAATAATAAAAAGAAAAAGTAATAAATAATAATAGAATAAACTGGTCCGGCCGTGTTCAATAAAAGAAAAAACAAAAAAAAAAAGAAAAAGAAAAATCACGAGTGACTTATCTTTCGACAAAATTGTCGTGACCATCTCTTTTCTCTGGTTCACCATAAATTAATCCTTGCGGGACCCATGAATTATTGATCAAAATTTGTCTCGCATCGGGTTCGCTATATTTAATCGTCATCTTTTTCTCGTTAGATGAGGTGGATTAACTCAATAGATAATCAAATAACAATTCTCTTTTTTTGTCTTTACCATACTCTACCTCACATTAAACTTTTGCATTGAGAATTGTTATGCATAGTACATAAGATCTTTAAAAACAAAAAAGCTATACGCTGACTTGGGAAGTCTTGATTCAATAAAAGCTTAACTTAAAAATTTAAGTAAAAATAGAAATGGCTAACGTAAAGTGTAAAATCAATTTTATAATGTTCTTACGTACGTAGATCAATAAGTTTTCGTTTGATTATATAAATTATTTTATCTTATTTTATTTAATTATTATAATTTTCTTAAATTCTCACTTAAAATATAAAAAATAATTTATTTTTTAAAATTTTAAAATAAAAATAAGATTAAAAAATTATATTTTAATAATATTTTATTTAATTTTTAACTCTTTAACTCATCTCATTTTATGTTAATAATCAAACGAAATGAAGGCTTATTCTCATTTGCATTGATAGCTCAACAATAAACTACTGTAGTTAGTACAGACTACCTTTTCGGCAGATGAGAATTTAAAAAACTCAAAAATTAAAAAAAATGTAATGTGCGGATATTAGGGAGCTTGCATAGTAGTGCTTAAAGTTTTAAACCATCTTTTATAATTTAGGCTTAGTTAGTTTTCGTAGATAAGATAAGGTAGGATGGAATGAATTGAGATTAAAGTTAAAAAGTTGAATAAAATATTATTAAAATATATTTTTTTAATATTATTTTTATTTTGAGATTTGAAAAGATTAAATTATTTATTTTATTTTATATTAAAATTTAAAAAATTTATAATAATTAAATAAGATGAGTTGAGAACATTCATGCAAACAAACTAAGGTTAGAGAGAGATAAAAATATTTTGTGGACCACGAGTCATTGAATACAACGTGGAGTACATTGGAATCTATATGCAGTACATATCTTTTCCTAATCCTAATATCGTATATTATAATAGAAAAATGACAGGTACAAATTATAAATACACAAATTTTGTGTAGATCTTTTATAAAAGAGTAGATCCTGTTGAAAAAATTTGATTGGATTCATTAATCAGAAAAAATAAATACGACTTTGAGATATGAAGAACACTATCTTTAAAGTGATAATTGACCCCACTCGAAAGAATTTTCTACTGGATTATAAGTAATTCTCCTCTAGAATACAACAAAGTTATCAACTACAGATAATAATTTTAAAGTTTTTTTTTTAGAATTTCTTTAAGAAATTGTGTATGAGACTAAAAAAATATGGGAGAATGGAATGAATGAAATTCGTGGGTTTCATTCTTTATTTATAGAGAATGATGGGTTTCATTCTTTATTATATTACTTTTTAACTACATAACAACCGAATAATCCTACGTACCCAACCTCACTTCATATGTACAAAATTTTCACCTAATTTATTTATAAAAGATAAATTAGAAAATCATTATATTTAAAAAGATTAATGAGTGCTTCTTACTTGTTTAAGAGATGAATGGTATTTAAAAAGATTATATTAAGATATAAAATAAGTCATAATTTTTTTTTATCAATTTAAATTTTTGAAACAAGTGATGATATTATAAATTAATCTAATATATTTTAATACTCCAATACTTCAACCGGCCTAATAATGAATACGAAAATCTCAAGCCTTGATGGACATAAAAAAAACAATATTGTTGTACGTACCGTCGAGGGAAAATTATGACATTGTGGAAATGCATCAACTGATTAGTTGGATCCGAGTACGTGGGGGAAAAACCTTAGAACCACATGATCTCTGTCAACAAGAATGGCGACTCCGTTCCATCATTAAGGATCCTGTTTTGCCCATGTCGGCTTTCATAGTTAAGGATCCTGTTTTCCCTTTCTTTTCACCTGCAATATTTCGCCCTCACATGAACACCTACTAAAGTTTAGTTTGCAATAATGTCTTGAAAGCTAAAACCAAGTTGGTAGCTGAGTACACTGCCCCAGAAGATGTCTATCGGACCCTGGGGAATGACTCAACTATCAACCTGAGCTACAATCTCACAGCTTGGCAATTCCCCTTACATTCGGGGTTTGATTTCTTCATCAGGCTGCACTTCTGCTAAGGGTCTCAAGAAGAAGCAGGGTTGTTAAAAAAGACGTCGATACGAAAGTTGCATTGAAATGGCTCAAAAAAAGAAAAAAAATTAGCAGCCATCATCTTTCGCAAGAAAATAAGTGCACCCTTTATGCTAAAAGAAAGAAAAGAAGTAGAAAAGACCAACCTCTACAAAAAAATGAACACTTGCAAGTATAATTCTCAACACTCTTCTTTAAATTCACTTATGTTCTTTACAATATAATCTTAATTTAGTAGTTTTCAAACATGAAATTTGGTCAGTGTAACTTCATCTATGCAAGTTAGTGGAGCTTATAGTTCCAATCCAGTGTTTCCATGTCATCAACATCAGGTCATGCCTTTTTTTTTCTCTTTTCATTTAAGTTGATTTCATTTTTAGAAATTTTATACTATTACCGATCACTAGTAAATGAATACGATTTGTATATACCTCATTCTGCAAGTGCTAATGACCCTTATAATCCTTACCCTTCATTACTATATCAGGCATCCTTCAAAAACCAACTTGTTTATTATATTTTGTTAGTACTTGGTAATTTTTGTATGTTACCCAAATTGACATAATTTTCTTCATCTTCTTTGAATAATTACAACTTTGTGGAATCTAATTTGGAATATTACAGGATACCAAGAGTAAATCATGTCCTTATGCAAGTTTGAACATTTATGACACAAGTACTAGGGATTTCTTCCAAGATTTAAATGATGTTTCGCCTATAATTTCTTCCAAGAAATCTGGCCACAGCTCAAATATGGGTAAATATTAGACGACCCTTAAGGTCATCATGCTCGGTTCAAGGATACAATGGAGAAGAGTTTAGGCCTTTTTTCTTTTTTTGTATCTTGCAGCAAGTATTGAACAGTATAAATTTTGTGTAGTATTATTTTTTGAGTACTAGTGTATTGATGCTCGTTAAGTTTTACATATGTACATTGTTTAGAAGTGTATTCTCAAAAGTAAAACTTGATAAATATAACTATTAATTACATATTTGAGAGTAACACAACATCTACCAACATTATATTACAAACCAGAACGAGACATCCCACTTTACATTCTAAGAATGCTTTTTACAAACACTTATCCTACAATTTCAACTGATCGACAACCACGACTGGCCCTTTTATAAAGAACACCAGATTACAAACACATCATGAAAATACTCTAATGCATTGTCTTGAGAGTATCTCAGCTCGGTTGTTTATGATTTTATAACCCAACAGATCTCAACTTCGTCTTGTTATGGTTTTAGTTGTTATTGCTAATGCACGTGCAAAAGAGAAGAATAGAAAAAGAAATCCGGGTGAGATGGACGTGAGAGTCGGAAATTTGGGAGAAAAAGAAATCTGTTATTGCTATTACAATTGTTACTATTACATAAAGTTTAAAATTCTTTTACAATTGTTATTATTACATAAAGTTTAAAGTTGCATTGATCACTGGCCATTAAATTTTAACGGGAGATATCCTATTAAAAATGTAACTGAGGCAAGCCAAGTCCATTATATAATCTCATATTTCTTTTATTTTAACTATCAAATCATCAAGGTCCTTTGGACAAGATGACATAAGGCCTAGTCTCAAAATGGGAGAACGAGGTTTAGTCTCCCACCCTTGCATAAAAAAAATGTCAAATCTTAGTAAGTAATATAAGATGTAAGATTTTTATTTTTATTTTTGATTTAGAGTGTAAAATAAATAATAATTTATATTAAGGGAGGGGATAACATAATGATCTATTATGGACAAAATAGAGAAAATGAGAAAGAACTTGTTATTTCAATATGTTTATGGCAGTTGGATTATTATATTTTAGGATTTTTAATGATGATAACCCATAAATTTTTGTGCTCTTTGAAATTTAAGAAGACGTTTGGACACAGAAATAAGAGATGAAGTCTAAAAGTTTGGATTTGCAATAACTATCCAATTTTTGTTTTCATTTCATTTTAGGATTTTGAAATCCATTTGTCTAGCATGATCTAGTTTTGCCATTTTGTAGAGAAGGCCGTCATTGATCAGGATGAAAGGCTCAGAGACCGTTGGCCGTCAATCATGTACGTTGGGGTCAACTGCTATAGTTGTGCCCGAATTCGAAAGGAAAGCACTACCCTATCGACGATGTTTACCCTTTTTTTTTATGGATTTGTTTTTTATTTTTTATTTTTTATTTTTACACAAGGAAGTATGTTTTTAAATTTGTGATTTTTTTAATTTTTTTTTAAGAAATTGCACGTTCGATGAACATTTTGATGACTCCTCTATATGGGTGTAATGACGTTTAATTCTCTCTCTGTTAATACTAGTGTGTCCACTCAATTTTGATATGATTTTCATAAGAGAAATTCTACTCCTAGTCCGGTTGATTACTCCAACACCACACACCGTAACGTGACGAACCCAATCTGGTCGCCACATCACAGTTTTACACCCATCTCTCGTCTGTGTACACTGGAGCCATTTCTCCCTCCCGTCTCTCATCTAATATCCTAAGCCTTTTCTCCAATTCATCTCTCACTTCCCTCCCAGATCTACTCGATCAGTCTCTCACTTCCCTCCCGTTTGAGTATCCTCGAGCCTTCTGTCCCTCTATTTGGTGTCGTTGAAGATTTGACTCCATTTGCTTCTCAGTTTTTCTTCAATTTTCTTCCATAAAAGTTTGAAGCTGAAGCTAAAGAAAAAATAAACACTACTATAGTTTTTGAAGATTTCTATGACCATTCTAATGAAATCAAACAAAAAGCTTAGGAAACCAGAAAAACTCCCATAAACCACCAACAAGAACAAAGTTTGAGTCGGTTTAGATCCTAACAAAAAGTACTTCCCATCAAGCTTTCCGAAAAAATTGCTGCTAATTCGGGTGGTTCTAACAACGGATCTAACAACAAACATTAAACCCAGTTTTTCCCTAAATTGGTATTAAAGTAGCCTTAAAAGATAGAGGAAACATGATAATAAAGTTACTAACTTTTTCCTTATAAACACCAACCACCATTAAATTTGATGACAACCCAGTTTTTCATTTGTAAATCTGAACCACTCAGCTATAGAAAATAACGTTAACAATAAAAGCAGCAATCACCGTAAAGAAAAAAAAAATATCAGATTGGAATAGAGGCCAAGAAGAAAAGGCAAAATCTCTTCCTCTCGCTTTCTCTCTCTAAAATCTCTGTGTAACAGAAGTGGTGAAACACTACTGGGAGTGGAGTGGTGATGCCTGTGAGTGAGGAGAGAGAGAGAGTGAAAATCATGAAAAAACATTTTCTTACCTGTTCCGTGAGTTGGGCCAATGAGAAGTGAACAGCGGACATGGACATAAATCCTAGATTTGCTACGTCACCCACCGATGTGTGTGTAGGAAAAGGAAAGGCAAATGAGTAGAATTAAAGTTATGTTTGGGGTAAAGATGAGAAATTTCATCTCTATCTCATCTCATCTCATTATTACATTTTTTTTAAATTTTTATATAAAATATAATAAACAATTCAACTTTTTCTAATCCCAAAACAATAATAATATTAAAAAATAATATTTTAAACCTTCATCTTAATATTATTCATAAAATTTTTAAAAATTTTCATCTTATCTCAACATCCAAACCTAACCTAATCTTTTCATTATTTCTACCACATGTTACAGGCAACCGCTGGCCCTAGGGCGGAAGTTTAAACAGTTTCCTCGCTTCGGTGGAAGGCAAAAACTCCGGCTACCGCTAACATCCCTATCACTTACGGGTAAAAAAAAATCGGATCGGACCGATACCGGTCAAAATCAATCGAGTTTTGATTTTCCTTTTTCTAACACAAGACCAAACTGGACCGGACCAGTTCATATATATATATATGAATATTAATTTTTATATTATATAAAATAATTTTTATATGATTTTTTATATGATATCATAATTGATAATCACCCACACATTGCATTATATATATATTGTTGAAGCCAAGGTTTCAAACTCCATATAATTACATATCTACATATGGACATATAATTACATATCTATATATGGATTTTGATTATAACAAATGAATTCAAGTATAAAAGAATCTCAAATTCAAGTTGTTTACACAATGAAGCCAAGGATGAGCAAGAAATGGAACAAGCTCGCAAATGAAGCTCTTAGAGTAATTTTGCCCATCTCTCGATAAAATTCGAAATTGGATTAAAGCTCAAAATTAATATTTTCTCATAAAACATCAAATTGCATTTTTCATATGTGCATGACATATTTAAATATTAAAAGTTTAAAATTTGAATTTTTGTAAGATGATTGATTATAATATTTCACATGTACATGACATGATTAAAAGTTTGAATTTTGAATTTTGAAATTTGGAAAGATGATTAATTTTCATCTTTCACATGTGCATGTTTTGTTTGAAACTTTTTAAAAGTGAATGATGTTGTCTTTAACAATTTCAAGAAGGTAAAACTTTGATTTGAATATTTTGAAAAGTGAATGATGTTGTCTTTAATAATTTCAAGAAAGTAAAAATTTTGAAGAGTGAATGATTTTTTTTTTTTTGAAAATTACGAAAAGTGAAACTTTGATTTGAAAATTTTGAAAAGTGAATGATGTTGTCTTTAACAATTGTGAAAATGAGAAACTTTGATTTGAAAATTTTGAAAAATGAATGATGTTGTCTTTGACAATTTCAAGAAAGTAAAAATTTTGAAAAATGAATGATTTTGTTTTTGAAAATTGCGAAAAGTGAAACTTTGATTTGAAAATTTTGAAATGTGAATGATGTTGTCTTTAATAATTGTGAAAATGAGAGACTTTGATTTGAAAATTTTAAAAAGTCAATGATGTTATCTTTGACAATTGCGCAAAATAAAACTTTAATTTTGAAAAGTGAATGATGTTGTCTTTGACAATTTCAAGAAAGTAAAATTTTGATTTGAAAATTTTGAAAATGGAATGATGTTATTTTTGACATGTGAATCTTTTTAAATTTGAAAATGAAATCTCATATACCGATAAATAGCTCATTTGAGTTCTTCAAATTTAAAATAATATATACAACAACAAGAGCATACAACATTCATTCATAGCTTTCAATCTTTTGTCTCTAAGCATTGAACCTTAATCTTTATTCATTTTGAGAGAGATATAGTTTGTGCCGTATTGTTTTTATTTCACTCATTGAAAAGTGTTTTCTGATAACCAACCCACTATCAGCTCTTGTATAAGTAAAAGGGTGTGTATAACCCTTGTACGTGTAAAAAGTATTCTACACAGGGAATAGACGTTGAATCACCACGTGTAAGGTGATTGTAAGTGTAGAAGATGTTCTACACAGGGAATAAACGTTGAATCATCACGTGTAAGGTGATTGCAAGTGTAAAGGGTGTTCTACATGGATTCTTTGTAGCGGTACTGCTCAAAGGTATAATATATTTCTATCTCCAACTGAAAGAGATTGGATAGTGAATTTGTGAGTCCTTAAAGGGTAGCTTGAGGCAAGGACGTAGGCAGTGGAGCTGAATCTCGTTAAAATACTGAGTTTGCTTCCTCTTACCCATACTTTTTTTATTTGTTGATACTTCTCATTTTAGTCATATTTTATATTGTGTATTTGATTTATAATTGCAGATTTTTAAATACAACTCAATTCACCCCTCTTATGTTAGTCATCTGGGTAACATTTGGTATCAGAGCAATGTCTCTTTTATAATATTAACTGTCTTTTGAGTTAATATCTTATGGCTAACATTGTAGTTACATTTGGTGAAGGCCAATCTAGCAGTCGGCCTCCACTATTTTGCAGAAACAGTTATACATTCTGGAAAACTAGAATGAGAATTTTCCTTCAATCTCAAGGTTGAGAAATTTGGATATACATTGTAAATGGACCTTATATCTCAACAAAAGTTGTTGATGGAGTAAAGGTCAAAAAGGAAGAATGAGTTCAACGGCTATATCCCAACAAACGTTGTTGATGGAGTAAATGGACCTTACAATATTGAATTCAATGGCTATAAATCTCCTATATAATGCTCTTAATGAGAATGAGTTCAACAGAATAATGACTTGCAAGACGGCAAAGGAAATTTGGGATAACTTGGAAGTGACTTATGAAGGAATTTCGCAAGTCAAGGAATCAAAAATTTATATTCTTACTCATGAATGAAATGTTTAAAATGAATGATGATCAATCTATTTCTAGTATGTACACTCATTTCACTAACATCATAAACAGCTTGACAACTCTCGGCAAAGTCTATTCCAACGTGAACATAGTAAAAAAAATTATCAGCTCTCTGTCAAAACGCTAGGAATCAAAAGGGACGACGATTCTTGAAACTAGAGACCTCAAGAAACTCGAAGTAAATGAACTTATCGGGTCACTTACCATACATGAGTACATATTGAAAAGAGTAGAAGAAGAAGAAAAGCCAAAGAAGAGCTTAGCGCTTAAAGCTGTTCCTCATGAAAGCAAAAGTGATGAAGATAAAGAAAGTGATGACAAAGATAAAAAAGTCGAGACGATAACAAGGAGAAAGAAAGCAATGAAAGCTACATGGGATGATGATTCAAGCAGCTCAGAGTCTCAAACAGCTAAGCAAGCAATGAAGAATCTGAAAATCTTTGTCTTATGGCTAAAGACAACCCTGAGGTAACAAATCTTGACAATATTGAAAATCCTTTATATGAAAAATTACAAAATGTCTTAGAAGAAGTATATGAAAAACCTGAGGAATTGGGTATCAAATATACTACTTTGAAAAAAATTCTTCTTTAACAAACGAAATTGATGTTTTAAGCAAAAGAAAACAAAATTTTGAAATATAAAAATCATAAGTTGAAAAAGAAAGTGATTGATTCAGAAAAGATTGTTGAAAAATTTACAAACAGGAAAAGAAATTTTGAAAAACTTCTTGGTAGTCAAATATATGTTTTTGACAAGGCAAGCTTGTGATACATGCGAAAATAAAAATACAAACCTTATAAGTCAAAGTCCAGTATTCAAAATTCTTTTGATAAAAGAAAATTTTTCAAAGAAAGATACTATTACAATCACTCAAGTTATTTGTATATGTCATATGTTATTTGTAATTTTTGTAATAGAAATGGTCATAATTATTATGTTCGTCCCATTAGAAGAGAACAAACAATGACTATTATGGCTATATGGGTACCTAAAAGTCATGTTTCTTTTAATACTGATAAATGAAGAATCCAAAGAACTTGGGTACCAAGAAAAACCATTGTACTTGTTTTTGTAGGTATGCATGAAGTCCTCCATAAGCAGAAGCAAATGGTTTTTAGATAGTAGATGTTCAAGACATGACAGGAGACAAGACTAAGTTCATTAATCTTACATCTAAAGAAGAAGGACACGTAACATTTGGAGACAACTCGAAAATGAAGATCATGGGAATAGGTAAAATTGTATTTGATGAATCTAATCCTCTACTCTCCAAGAAATCTGTTGATGAAGAAACAACAGGTATAAATAAATCAGATAGTCTCAATCTCAACAAACAGAGTATAGTAAAGGAAGTCCAACATGGTGACATCAAGAAAGATCATCCAGCGGAACAAATTTTAGAAGAACCTTCATGAGGTATTTATGTGGATGATATAATATTTGGTGCTACTAATGAAAATATGTGTCAAGTTTTTGCTAAGAGTATGTAGGAAGAATTTGAAATGCGCATGATGTGAGAACTTAACTTCTTACCCGGATTGCAAATCAAGTACGAAGGAAATTGCAACACTAATGAGCCCATCCACCAAACTTCACAAGGATGAAACCAGTAAACCAGTTCACTCAAAGGTATATTGAGGTATGATTGGTAGTCTAATATATTTGACGACCAGTAGACCAGATATTATGTTTTAGTGTATGCTTATGTGCACGTTTTCAATCATCTCCAAAAGAATCTTATTTGATCACAGTTAAGCACATTCTTAGATATCTTGCTGGTATAATTGACCTGGGGTTATGGTATCCTAGGCATACTTCTTTTGATCTAATCAGCTACTCAGATGCATATTAGATATCATTTTCTTCAAGATCATGTGCAGAAGGGCAATATTGTACTAGAAGCATATGTGATCAGTTGACATACATTTTCACAACATCTCTTCTAGAAGATATAATTTTTTTTTCTAGATCATGTGCAGAAGGGCAATATTGTACTAGAAGAACACAAGATGGGCTTGACCACTATATATGTAGAAGACAAGCTCCTTGACATTGAGAGAGATAATAACAACTAATGGGTCTCCGTCTGATCACTTTTTATATTATATATAATTCTTATATTGTTATTATATATATTATATGCTACAATTCTAATTAATATAACATGAAATTCTAATCTTATTATTCAAGTCTATTAATCTTATAACATAAGATTAATATACTAGCATAATTAGACACTAATTATAATATTTTAATCTTATTATTCAAGTTTATTAATCTCACTAATAAGTTAGACACTACTATAATTGAACGTTAAAAGAATTAGTACTTGTTAATAATAAATACTAAATTCTCACAATTAAGTTTAGTATTTAAAAAATTATAATATTAGATATATATAGTGTCACGCGTGTAAATGGTAAACTGGACAACTAGAACAGACCGGACCGAAACCGAAAAAATTGAAAGTTTCAGTTTTGGTGATGAATTAATCTGTATCGGTTCTTAAATTTTCAAAACCGACATATACCGGTTTGGTCCCAAGATTTCTCCAAAACTAGACCGAACCGAACCGGTACACCCATACTATCACTATTTATTTTTCTCTCTCCAATAATTGCCTTCCTATTAATTATCTATTGTATGGATAGACTTATATGGATGCTACCAGCCCCCTACGGGGCGGGGCCACCCCTTCCTCACACCCCGCCGGGATGCGAGGGCGGGGTACCCCGCCCCGGTGAGCGGGGTGCAGGGCGGATACCCAATCCGCCCCACCTTCATTACTTAGAAAATATACTACATTTTCACTAAATTTAAAAATTATTACTAAGTCTAAAAGTGATTAAAATACATTTTTAGACCTAAATTATAAATTTAAAATTTGTAAATATGACTATAATTTAAAAACTACGTAATTTTTAAATTTGCTAGTGCATATTTTGTTTAAGTTGTAGTGTATTCGTTTTTAAATTATGTAATTTTTAAATTTGTTAGTGCATATTTTGTAAACAAGTCTAACAAATTGTAATATATATTTATATATACACAATTTGTAAAATATAAATATATATTTATGTATATATATAATATATATAAATGTAAGTGGGGGCGAGGCATGGGAAGTGTGGGGCAGGATTGGGCCCTCCCCGTCCCCCACCCTGCTAAGGGCTCTAGATATAGGGTGGGAGGCCCCACACCTGCATGGGTAGAGCGGGGTTCCCCCCCCCCCCCAAACCATGTGGGGGCGGGGTAGCAGGATGCGGGGCCCTGTTGCCCACCCCTAGATAGAAACGCTCCATGAAAAAATCTATAATTAGGCCGACGTGCAAAATTAGATTTTATACCCTACAATCAGAAGAGCACAGTGCATTTTCAAATTTTGAAGAAATATGGTTTGACTAATTTGAATTGGAGTAGTCAAATAATACGGACTTGAAATATGAGCTACAGTATTTGGGTGTGTTTCTTCATATTAGAAGATGTATTATTCATCTTTAAAAGTAATATTTTATTCTAAAAATTCAGGCCCAACTACTTTGATATTTTATTCTAAAAATCAGACCCAACTAATTGTTGAGATTTTAAAATAAATGGATCGAGTGAGGTTTTGATTTTTGTAAAATTGATAAAATCATGAAGTGGTAGTGTACGTATGTAAAGAGGTATTTGCCATTCCTGGGCAAGATTCAGGTGATGCTGAAATCCAATGAATGTCTGTGTTTGCGAGCTTCACATGACGTGAATGTCACGTTTACAAGTAGACACTATTTTTTTTTTAATTTATGGAAATATACTTCATTTCATTAATGAATCCCGAAGTTACATATATGACTTATCAATACAGGAAAAAACCCAGACTACAAGTCAACCTTCGCATCTGCTCTACAGCACCCAGTACATAAATTTCTTTATGACGAATTTTGTCTTAACTTCTATAAACTTTCTCTAAACAAACTAGGTTTGTCTGAGAGAATAACACTCTGTAAAAACAGAGCTAAACGACTTCTCTTCAAAAGAAGAGAAGTGCTATCACCTTTCGTCCTCCCTATAAGGAGGAGTCCTATCACACCGTCTCCTCCCAGGATGAACGGGACTCAACTGCTATGGACACCAAAAGGGTCCAATGGCCTATTTCTATTTATTAATGCTTAAAACAAACATCCAACAAAAACAACACTGCAAACAACTACTAAACAAAGTAACAGATGTGGCTTCTGACTCTCTACCTCCCCCTTCTCCCGTTGCTCCTTCTCATCAACATGAAGATTACTCTAATCCTTTCTATCTTCAACACGGTAACCATCCCAGTGTCGTTCTCGTCTCCCAGCAGCTCAACGGCGATAACTTCCTTATTTGGAACCGGTCTATATCCATGGCCCTTATTTCCAAGAATAAGATTTGTTTTGTGAATGGTGCTCTACCACCACCTCTTACCTCTGATTCGATGCATAGTGCATGGATCCGTTGTAATACAATGGTTCTATCATGGCTTCTCAACGCTATGTCGAAGGAGATAGCGTCCTCTGTCATCTGTATCGATTTTGCCAAGGAGATGTGGAACGATTTAAAGGAAAGGTTTGCTCAAAGCAATCGCCCTAGTATTTTTCAGATCCGAAAGAACATTACTTTTTTAACTCAAGAAGCTTCATCTATAAGTTCTTATTTTACCCGTTTAAAAAGTTGCTAGGAAGAAATGGTTCATTTTCGCCCTCTACCTCCATGTTCTTGTGGAGCTATAAAGAAAATCGTTGATTTTCAACAAGAAGATTATATTCTACAGTTCTTAATGGGCCTCAATGAGTCTTATGCTCATCTGCGCAGTAAGATTTTACTTTCTAATCCATTTCCCCCAATTAATAAGGTTTTCTCTCTTGTTTTACAAGAAGAGAAACAGAGAGAAATTGTATCTGATTCTTTGACTTCTACTGAATCTGCTGTTATGTTTTTGAATCAAGATTCTTCTCTAGATTTTAATCATGGATCTACTGGATCTAATGGATCCAAACATGGCAAGGTTTTTGTTCCTCAAAAGAATCGACCATACTGTACACATTGTGGTTTATCAGGGCACACCATTGATAAGTGTTACAAGATTCATGGGTATCCTCCTGGATACAAACTGAAATCTCAAAACCCTAATGTCAATCAAGTATTTGCTAGCCAATCTAATATTTCTGATTTAGTTTTAACCCAATCATTTCTTTTTTCTCAAGAGCAATGTAAACATCTCATTACATTTCTTCAAATTCAGTCTAATGTTCCCTCTGTAAATCAAACAGGAATAGTTTCTGCCCCCTCTAATTCTTCTGTACCCTCCACACCTGATCCTTCTTTTTCAGGTACTTCCATTGTTCTTGCTAATAATACTCATAATTACAGTCCATCTCAATCTTGGATTCTTGACTCGGGTGCAACCGATCATATGATTGGTCACTTATCTCTTTTTTCTTCCATAAATTCCACTGTCAATATTTCTGTCAAATTACCTAATGGGTCATATACTCAAGTCACACATAAGGGCACGATTAGACTTTCTGATTCCTTTGTTCTAACTGATGTTTTGAATGTTCCAGCATTTACTTTCAATCTTATTTCAGTAAGCAAATTAGTTTCACAATTATCATGTTTTCTTTTATTCTTACATGATTTTTGTTATATTCAGGACCTCTCTAATTGGAAGACAATTGGAGAAGCTAAGCAATCACAAGGACTATATCATTTAATGCAAGTACCTGGCATTTCTTCTATTTCTTGTAATTCTGTTGATAATGATACTTCACTTTATTGTAATTTTGTTAGCAATAATTCTTACATATGGCATTGTCGACTTGGACATATTTCTAATTCTCGATTATCTGACATTGCTTCTAATCTTTCCAACCTTACATCTCAGCATATTAATCATTGTGCTATATGTCCTCTTGCCAAACAAAAACGACTATATTTTCCTTTGAGTACATCTCATACAACATCTGTATTTGGAATCATTCATTGTGATGTATGGGGACCTTTTTCTATACCCTCTTTTAATGGCTTCAAATATTTTTTAACCATTGTAGATGATTTTAGTAGGTGTACTTGGATATACTTACTTAAATCAAAATCTGAAACTCGATCTTATATACAAGCATTCTTTTCTTTTGTTGAGACTTAGTTTAATTCAAAAATCAAAACTGTTCGTACTAATAATGCTTTGGAGTTTGATATGAAATCTTTTTTTGCGGATAAAGGGATTATACATCAACTTAGTTGTGTATGTACTCCTCAACATAATGCTATTGTTGAAAGAAAGCATCAGCATATCTTAAATGTTGCTAGAGCCATCAGATTTCATCTCATATACCTTTAAATTTTTGGAGTGATTGTGTTTTAACTGCTATTTATCTCATAAACAAAATTCCAACTCCTATTCTTTCTAATAAATCACCATATGAGGTGTTATTTTCTGTTAAACCTCAATATAATTATCTTAAAGTTTTTGGTTGCCTTTGTTATGCATCCTTTCTTGGTGGTTCTTCAACCATTATTTCTCCTCGAGCTCAAGTTTGTATATTCCTTGGATATCCAGCAGGCATACAAGGGTCTAAACTATATAATATCCATACTCACAAGATTTTAATTTCAAGAGATGTTGTCTTTCATGAGACCATTTTTCATTTCAAATCAGATTCTATAACTCCATTAGATTTTGTTTCCATTCTTGATTTTGTTCTACCAGCCCCTTTATCAGACATTGTTCTAAATCCCTCTCAATCTCACTCTCAAACATATACTCTCACCTCATCCAATATTGCATCCACATCATCCAATCCCAAAAATGATTCTATTTCAATTCCCACCCAAAAATCCAGAAGAAATAGAAAACCATCTGATTACTTGCAACATTACCATTGTTCCTTGATCAATACTAATGAAGTTACTCCTTCTCCTCTGGTTGATGGTTCTTCAGCAGCAGGTATTTTTTATCATATTTCTTCATTCTTATCATATTCCAAAATTTTCAATTCCTACAAACATTTTTGTTCTTCTGTTGATTCTCTATATGAACTTAAATTTTTTCATCAAGCCATAAAAACATCCTCATTTGAGGGATGCAATGGCAGCTGAAATCAATGCTCTTGAAGCTAATAATAGTTGGGTTTTAACTGACTTACCTACTGGCAAGCCGTCAATTGGTTGTAAATGGGTATATAAGTGCAAGTTGAAATCTGATGGCACATTAGAGAGATATAAGGCTCGTTTAGTGGCTAAGGGTTATACTCAACGTGAAGACATTGATTATTTTGATACTTTTTTCCCTATTGCAAAGCTTACTACTGTTTGCTGTTTTCTTGCATTGGCTGTCATTCACAATTGGAAATTACATCAACTGGATGTAAACAATGCATTTCTTCATAGGGAATTAGATGAAGAAGTTTATATGAAATTACCACCTGGTTTTTCAAAACCTAGAGACACTCGAGTATGCAAGTTACTTAAGTCCCTATATAACTTGAAACAAGCTTCGCGTCAGTGGTTCTCTAAGTTCTCTTCCACTTTGATTACTTAAGGTTTTAATCAGTCTAAATCTGATTATTCTTTGTTTACAAAATATTTTGGTGGTTCTTTTATGGCACTGTTGGTGTATGTTGATGATATTGTTATTGCCTCTAATAATTCCACATATGTTTTTGACCTTAAGGATTTTCTGCATTTACATTTCAAGTTGAAAGATCTTGGCAATTTGAGGTATTTTTTTGGTCTTGAGGCGGCAAGATCTACTAAAGGTATTTTTCTTTCTCAAAGAAATATGCACTAGAAATTGTTATTGATTCTGGTCTTCTTGCTGGTAAGCTAGCCACTTCTCCTATGGATCAAATTTTACAGTTATCCAAACTGAATCTTCTGGCCCTTTACTTGATGATCCAACATCTTATAGAAGGTTGATTGGTAGACTTCTTTATTTGACACTCACTAGACCTGACATTTCTTATTTTGTGAATACTTTGAGTCAGGTTTTGGACCATCCGCTCCAATCTCATCATGATGCTGCTCTCAGAGTTGTAAGATATGTTAAGGCTACTGCTGGTCAAGGGCTATTTTTTCCCAGTTCATCTTCTCTGCAGCTGAAAGGTTTTTGGGACTTAGACTGGGCCACATGTCCTGATTCCAGAAGATCTGTCACTGGTTTCTGCATCTTCCTTGGTGATACACTGATTTCATGGAAGCCCAAGAAAGAAGTGACTGTTTCTAGATCCTCTACTAAAACTGAGTATCGCTCAATGGCTTCTGCTTGTTGTGAAATAAAATGGCTCACTGCTTTACTTGCTGATTTCAAAATTACTTTTTCCTCTCCATCTGTTTTGTATTGTGATAGTCAAGCATCATTACATATTGCTGCTAATCCTATTTTTCATGAAAGAAGAAAACATATTGAGACAGATTGTCATTTAGTTAGGGACTTGATTCAAAATGGCCCTATAATTACTTTACATGTTTCTTCTAAACATCAATTAGGTGATTTTTTTACTAGGCCTTTAGGAACAGATAGATTTCATAGTCTTCTATCCAAGCTGGGTGTTTTTAATTTACACACTCCAGCTTGAGGGGGCCTATTAGTGTATTAAATTTATTTTTAATCACCTATATGCACGTGCACCTTAGTTGGTATGTTACTCACTTTTACTATATATTGTTATCTTTACTGATTGATAAAATACACGAAAGTATTCCAGATTCTTCTATTTTGTGCTCTAGTTCTCTCTATCTCTCATCACATAATATGACAAGATCAAATTCAGAGTTATATGAAGATAAGTTAAGTTTTGTGTTTCATTATTTTGTTGCCACATGTTTGTCAATGAATTGAATATGAAAGGAAAAATAAATGTTTTGGGCAGAAATTCAGAGACTTTAAAAGGGGATGCTGAAATTTTTTACTGTTGCATTCGAGCACTGCAATTTGCTTACATTTAGCCCTTGGTCTAAAAGATTATGCCCTTACTGTTGCAACTATGGATTAACAGTAACTAAATACAAAAATTCTCTTGATCATTTCCACATATCACATACTATATTTTTTTATTTTTTTTATTTTTTTCTCTTATAAAATATGTGATATATGGATAATGAGTAGAATAATTCAATAAAATTAAAAAGAATAAAAAAAAAATATAATGTGGTATATGAGCGTAATGAATAGCAAAACTCAAATAAATATTGTTCTCGTATAAGCAGATGTCGTTGTAAAAGATTGATTACCGAAGAATCCACAAGTAAAGCAAAAAAGTATGAAATGTATAAGTTAACAATATCCATACCATTGATTAAATGAAATAATCATATTAACATCATCGTTGAGTCTCTTCATTTCTATATTTTTTTTTATTTTAAATGAAAGGAGGCTCGGGGAGTCAGAAAAACTTATCTTTGTCCGTTTTGCCTAGCGATCTGATAATGACTCATTGTTTGAATTTTATTAAGAAAGAAAAATCGTATTTTGTCTATTTAATTTATCTCTTATTTTGATATTTTATGTATTTTAATTTTTTTAAATTTTTTTATTTAATAATTAAAAAAAGTGATTAGTATTGATTTTTTTATATATATATTTTTTAAATATTAAAAATATGAAAAAATATAAATAAAAAATAAAAATAAAAAATAAAAAGATCAAGTTGGAGCAGTGCTCTGTTAAAAAACATTTTCACAGCCACCGAAGACTTTTCCACTGTTCAATGACCCACAGCCACCGGGAAACACCTCACCGTCTTCCTCGCTCGATTTGTGTTTTATACATAGCAGACTCTAAACTTTACCAAAATACCTCCTCTGTCTTCTCACTGCTACAATGAGGACCCCACTCCTACCATGTTTTGCCCCTCTCTGCCTTGTCGTCATCTTGCTGCACCACATGACCAGCACCGTCGCCGGTAACTCTCCGTATCTTTACACACCGGTCGACCAAATTCTCCTCAACTGTGGTTTCTCTGGAAATTCAACTGCATCAGATGCTCGGATCTGGATTGGAGACGTGAATTCAAAATTTCTCACTCACTCACAATCACAAAGCCAGTCATCTCTTACCAGCACAGTTAAAGAAGCGCCGAATGTCCCCCAAGTGCCTTTTACCGATGCACGGCTATCTCTAGCCCCGTTCACCTACGTATTCCCCGTCACTCCGGGCCAAAAATTCGTTCGACTATATTTTTACCCCGCTTCCTACTCCAACTTCGACCGCTCTAATGCCCTCTTCTCTGTCAAAGTTGGTGGTTTTACCCTACTTAGCAACTTCAACGCTTCACTAAACGCAGATGCTGATTCTGGACCTACCATATCAAGAGAATACTGTGTCAATATCGAAGAAGATAAGAGGTTGAACATAACCTTCACTCCATCTCCCGACGTTTCCACTTCCTATGCTTTTATCAACGGAATCGAAATCTTGTCGATGCCTACTAATCTCTATTACACTGCTGCTAACAATCAAGGGTTTGAATTTATCGGCCAGCAGAGCCTGTACCGCATCGAGAACAGCACTTCTCTGCAGATGGTATACAGATTAAACGTTGGAGGGCAAACCATCTCACCCACTAATGACACCGGAATGTTCCGGAGATGGGATGAAGACAACAAATACTTAAAAAAACATAGATTATTCCTTTTCGTACCTTCCAATGACACTATCGAACTAAAGTTTACCGCCATAGCCCGGTACACCGCGCCAGAAGATGTCTATCGGACTGCCCGATCTCTGGGGGACTCAAATATCAACCTGGCCTACAATCTCACCTGGCAACTCCCCGTAGATTCTGGGTTTGATTACCTCGTTAGGCTGCATTTCTGCGAGTTTCAACCCGAAATTACTCAAACGTCAGATAGAAGATTCCAAATTTTCATAGCAAATCAAACCGCCGATGAAGCAGCCGACGTGATTCTCTGGAGTGGTGGAAATGGTGTGCCCGTGTATAAAGACTACGCCGTTTCGATGCGTGCAGGAACCGAGAAGAAAGTGAATCTCTATGTCGCAATAGGAGCCGAACGGTGGAGGACTTCATACCGCGATGCAATCTTGAACGGCTTCGAAATCTTTAAAGTAAGCGACAACGGCAATCTTGCAGGACCCAACCCCGATCCACTTCCACCGAACCCTCCAAGAATTACGCCATCAGCACAGGCAAAACGCTCGAAAGGGAATAAAACAACAATATTTGCTGCCGCCGCTGGTGGAGTCGCCGGATTTATTATTTTCTCAATTCTCGGCTTCTTTATTCTCCGGAAGGGAAAGAGAGTCAAGGACTCGGGCTCCAGTGATGGGACCTCTTGGTGGGGTCCATTTTCGTTCACTACGACCAAGTCAACAAAGACCTGCAAGTCGTCTCTACCATCCGCTCTGAGTCGATACTTTTCATTGGCGGAGATTAAAGCAGCCACCAACAACTTCGACGACACGTTCATTATTGGTGTTGGGGGGTTTGGTAACGTTTACAAAGGCTATATAGACGGTGGGGACCACCCAGTGGCGATCAAGCGTTTGGTACCAGGTTCTCGACAGGGAGTACACGAGTTCGAGACCGAGATTGAGCTGCTCTCACAACTCCGCCATCTGCATCTTGTTTCTTTGATTGGATATTGTAACGATGGTATGGAGATGATTCTCGTCTACGATTATATGGCTCGCGGAACCCTACGTGATCATCTCTACAAGTCCAATAATCCTCCTCTCTCATGGAAGCAACGTCTTCAGATTTGCATCGGTGCAGCACGAGGTTTGAGCTACCTACATACTGGTGCGAAACAAACGATCATTCATCGTGACGTGAAAACCACAAATATCTTACTGAATGAGGAATGGGTAGCCAAGGTGTCTGATTTCGGGTTGTCCAGAACGAGACCCACCGACGTGTCTAAGACTCATGTTAGCACTGTCGTCAAGGGTAGCTTTGGGTATCTAGATCCCGAGTATTACAGGCGACAACAATTGACGGAGAAATCCGACGTGTATTCATTTGGAGTTGTCCTGTGTGAAGTATTGTCTGCAAGGCCACCAATTTTGAAAACTGCTGAGAAGGAGCACGTGAGCCTTGCAGAGTGGGCCCGACAAAGCTCTCGCAAGGGAAAGTTTGATCAGATTGTTGATCCAACTTTGAAGGGTCAAATTGCGACCGAGAGTTTGAATAAATTTGGTGAGGTTGCTGTGAGTTGTTTGCATGACAGTGGAATCGAACGTCCATCGATGAATGATGTGGTGTGGGGCCTTGAGTTCGCATTGCAATTGCAAGAGAGTCTTGAAAAAGTTGGCAAGCATGATCATGTGGTTGAATTGGAGATGAATCATGATGAGAATACTCGCTTGCCTCAATCCAAGGGTGATGATAGTAATAACATGTTCAGTAGTAGCGGTGGGCAAGTGTCAAGTATATACAGCAATAGCGAGGTGACGATGACAAGTAGTAGTGGAGATCAGCAAAGTTTTAGGAGTACCTCTGGAGCTGTGTTTATAACTGAGATTATGAATCCTCAAGGACGGTAAAAGAAGGTACTTGCTATATTGATCAGTAATGCAAGTATGTGATAAAATTAGTTGGAAGGGATTAAATTATCGGGATTTTAGTTTGCGCGAAGAAAGGATATGCGAAAATTATCGGGATTTTAGTTTGCATTAAAATTAGTTGGAAGGGATTAATGCAAGTATCTAATCATGTATTCCAGGGGTTTTGGTTTCTTTCGAAGAACAAAAAATGGATATGCGAAAGATAATCTACAGTTCGGAGTAACATATTCTACAGTCCTTCTGCATTCAGTCTGTTTTATGGGTCGATCTGTATTTGGTATCTTCCTTGAGGATAATAATTTTTTTTACTGTTAAGCCCATTCGGAAGGAACCAATTTTCAATAAAATTGGTATTGTCCTCTTCCTTGAAAAAAAAAAAAACAATTTCCCTTTTCTTTTTTAGTTTTAGTACAACAAAAAGAGAAATGATTCTTATCATTTCATACCATATACTAATATATGATTTGTCTTTTTTATCATTTTATTTAAATTTATCTTTCAAATGACTACATTTGAATGTTGAACTGAGTTGAGTTGAATTAAGATGATAAAATATTGTTAGAATATTATTTTTTAATATTATTATTAATTTAAAATTTAAAAAAATTAAATTATTTATTATATTTTGTATTAAAATTTAAAAAAATTATAATGATGAATTGAAATGAGTTGAGATGGATTTAGAATCCAAACATAAATTAAATTAAGA
This sequence comes from Pterocarya stenoptera, assembly GCA_003123785.1. NCBI lineage: Eukaryota > Viridiplantae > Streptophyta > Magnoliopsida > Fagales > Juglandaceae > Pterocarya > Pterocarya stenoptera. Next base: position 271,065 of record QEOT01006447.1, on the reverse strand, counting down.
GGTCATGGCCATATGTATGACCTGCGTTATTTTTAAGTTGTTGCGGTTATTATTTAATTTTAGTTATTTAATTTTTAAAACTTATGTATATATACCACCACGTAAATAGTAGTTAATAATAATAAAAAATAAATAATAATAATAATAAAATAATAAATAATAATAGAGTAAACTATTCCGGCCGTGATCTATTTTATTGAACGGAAAAAACAAAAAACAAAGAAAAATCACGAGTCACTTATCTTTCGGCGAGATTGTTGTGACCATCTCTTTTCTCTGATTCATCATATATTAATCCGTGCGGGACCCATGAATTATTGATCAAAATTTGTCTCGCATCGGGTTCGCTATATTAGTCGTCATCACATTAAACTTTTGCACTGAGAATTGTTATGCATAGTACGTAAGATCTTTAAAAACAAAAAAGCTATACTCTGACTTGAGAAGTCTTGATTCAATAAAAACTTAACTTAAAAATTCAAGTAAAAATAGAAATGGCTAACATAAAGTGTAAAATCAATTTTATAATATTCTTACGTACGTAGATCAATAAGTTTTCGTTTGATTATATAAATTATTTTATCTTATTTTATTTTATTATTATAATTTTTTTAAACTCTCACATAAAATATAATAAATAATTTTTTTTAACTTTAAAATAAAAATAAAAATAAAAAATTATATTTTAATTATATTTTATTCAATTTTTAATCGATATATCATTTCATTTTATCTCAGTAATCAAACGAAATGAAGGCAAATTCTCATTTGCATTGATAGCTCAACAATAAACTACTGTAGTTAGTATAGACTACCTTTTTCACAGATGAGAATTTCAAAAACTTAAAAATTTAAAAAAATATGATGTGTGGAGGTTGGAGAGGTTGTGTAATATAAGATAAGATGAGATGAGTTGAGATTAAAGTTAAAAAGTTAAATAAAATATTATTAGAATATATTTTTTTAATATTATTTTTATTTTAAAATTTAAAAAAATTAAATTTTTTATTTTATTTTATATTAAAATTTAAAAAAATTATAATAATTAAATGAGATAAATAAACAAACATTTAGAAAGAGATAAAGGTATTTTGTGGACCACGAATCATTGATTACAGCATGGAGTACATTGGAATCTATATGCAGTACGTATCTTTTCCAAATCCTAATATCCTGTGACTGGACATGCACCCCGTCTTATATTATAATAGAAAAATGATATGCACAGATTATAAATACACAATTTTGTGCATATCTTTTATAAAAGAGTAGATCAGTTGAAAATTTTTGATTGGATTCAATAATCAGAAAAAATAAATACGAGTTTGAGATATGAAGAACACTATCTTTAAAGTGATAATTGCCCCCATTCGAAAAAATTGTCTATTGGATTATAAGTAATTCTCTTCTAGAATACAACAAAGTCACCAATTACAGGTAACAATTCTGAATTTTTTTTTAGAGTTTCTTTAAGAAATTGTGTATGAGACTAAAAAATATGGAAGAATAGAATGAATGAAATTCTTGAATTTCATCCTCTATTTATAGAGAATGATGTGACACCTTATGAAAAATTACAACTCTTAACTTATAACTTTTTAACTTGTAATTTTTAATTTAAAGATTATAATATTTCACTAAAAAGACCAAGAGGCATGCCAATGGATAGGCACACTGCAAAGGAATGGCACTGATTCAAGTGTCACAATTCTATGCTTGTTAATTAAAGCATCAAAGTGTAGCCATGGAGTTCTCCTTTCTCTTGAAAGAACCCTTACCATTGAGCCAATTCCTAGCAGTGATTCTCGGAACCAAATAATAATTCACAATCAATAAATTCACATATTTAATATCACAATTTACAATAAATATAACAAATCACATCACGTAAAAATGTGAAAAATTCACTTTTTCTTAGTGGAACTTATATTTTTACAAAAGGCTTGCACAAAATTTATTTAGAACTTATAGTTAGCATTCCTCATTATAATAAAATTGTTAACTTGTTAGGTTTGTGTCCTTCTTGTGATGGGATTTTTTTATGAGATTAATTTTCCAAGTTAATAAAGACTTACGTGGTTTGTATATTAAAATAAACCGATAAAGTTGTTAGGTGTGTGTCCGGTCGTGGGATTTTCTTTTACGTGATTAATTTTAAAATTTAGCACAGGACAAATTGGCAAGTTGTAAGATAAATGATGTGTTGGCGCGTACACTAAATTTGTAAAATGCTAAACATTTTATTTTAGGACTGAACAAGAAATCATAAAACTGACTGGGACCGACTTAGATTGGTTGCCGGAGCTTAGAATTGGCCAAAACCGGTGTAGAATCGGTCGGTCGGCGGATGAATTTGGGCAAAAATGATGTCTAACAGTTCGATCCCAGTTTGAGCCTGGACCAGACTGTCAAACCGACCAATATTTGAAATGTTTTGTTTTTTTTTTAATTATAAATATATGAAACGATGTTGTTTCACTTAAGTGAGTGAAACGGTGTTGTTTTTAAGACTTAGTGTTTGAAAAATATATAAAGGAAACAACACCGTTTCACTCTAGGGTTTGGGACTTAAGCCAAACGGCGTCGTTTCACTCTAGGATTTAAACACATGCACGCACCCTTCTTCTTCCTCACTTCTTTCTTTTCCTTTTTAATTTCACACTTCGTTCACAGCGCCGCCCCCACCTCTCTCTCTCTCTCTCTCTCTCTCTCTCTCTCTCTCTCTCTCTCTCTCTCTCTCTC